>JAKFQP010000045.1:1317168-1328070 GCA_023375905.1 Nycticorax nycticorax
GGGGGGTTTGGTGGGTGTGTGGGTGGGTGTGCGCGCATGTGTGCCTGCCTGCCTGTCTCTGGGATATGTCCTCAGCTTCGCTAGTTGTTGAACCTGCAAATGGGAACGTATCAGCCGTGTTCACCATCTGGGACAGAGACCCCTTTGTCCCAGCTGGACCAGGCTCCAGCTGCCCAGCAGGAGGAATCCACAGGCTCTGGAGCTGCTAGAGGTCGTGGCTGCTTATAATACTGATTAATATTTGTCCATGCATTTCAAGCCTAAATTCTAACTCATGTCTTGATCTCCCAATTTGAAGGCTGGCCTCATCATAACAGAGGATGTAAAGTTCACTGAAACTTCCTTCATTCTTAATTTGCTAGTCCAGCAATCGGTCTGAATTGGACACTAATTCTTTTGGATATGAGAGATTATGAAGTACCAGATTCCCCGGGAAGGTCTGGCAGGGTACATGCACGAAGGCAGAGGTGCTACAGAGTCCTCTAATGCATTATGGTCTTCCACATAAAGAGTAGACTGGCTTTAAACACCTCTGGTTCTACAGCACGCTTACTCTGAATTATAAAAACAGAACCAATGCATCAAGAATTGCAGTCCCCAAATTGCTACAATGAAGAAATTTCAAAACAAATTTGAGTTTTAATGAAATTCAAGTGTAGGAAATTCCAAGTGAGATCTTGAACACATTACCAGATGAAGTCACTGAGACTAAACAGGTAGCAAATTCAGTAAAAACTGAGTATTTGAAGAATATTCAGCTTGTTACTAGCAGCCACCGTTGAAATTTTGGAAATTATATTTTTGTCATTTTTCAGGCTGTAAACCAGTGTATGTACTGTAGTTCATCATTGACACCTGGCTTCCTGGGTTTGTTGTTGTGTGTTTGCTCATGGTGGTACACCTAAATGTTTCCTGGATTATGAGTTTCCATTCCTGCTGTCTAAGTGCTGAACTGTTGAGGCAGAGGTTGTCAGCTCTTCTATAAACTGTTTTATTTGCCTAATTTCCTTTCTAGCTATTGACTTCTTGGGCTAACCACAAATGAAAACACAGAATTCTCAACACAACTGATTTTCCTCAGATCTGAGTCTTACCACAAAAAACAACTCCAGCATTACAGCTTTACCTCCCAAGCAGATAATGGACAACTGCACCCACAATAATCAATAATGAACAATGCTGTGAATTCAGCTGAGTGGAATACTTTTATTCTGTTTGAAATCCCACACATCCAGGCAATTCAAGCATCAAGCCTGAAGAAGCTTGAGCAATCTTGAAGAGGCTCTTCTGCCAGCCCATGAACCTTCAGTAAAATATGAATGAATCTTAGGCCACATTTCGTGGTAGTGCAGAGAAGGGTAGCAAAGCTGGTGAAGGGTCTGGAGCACAAGTCTTAGGAGGAGTGGCTGAGGGAACTGGGGTTGTTTAGTCTGGAGAAGAGGAGGCTGAGGGGAGACCTTATCGCCCTCTACAACTGCCTGACAGGAGGCTGTAGCGAGGTGGGGGGTCGGTCTCTTCTCCCTGGTAACGGGTGACAGGACAAGGGGAAATGGTCTGAAGTTGCACCAAGACAGGCTTAGGTTGGACATTAGGAAAAAATTTCTTCACTGAAAGGGTTGTCAGGCTCTGGAATGGGCTGCCCAGGAAAGTGGTCGAGTCCCCACCTCTGGAGGTATTTAAAAGATGGGCAGACGAGGTGCTTAGGGACATGGTTTAGTGGTGGGATGGCAGTGTTAGGTTAACAGTTGGACTTCATGATCTTAAAGGTCTTTTCCAAGCTAAACGATCCTATGATTTCTGGTGGCAAATCCTTCATATTTTCTTGTACCATTGTGAATATGAAGAAGCTTCACCACAGTGACACTGGTCCCAAGTCTTCTAGAGAACGAGTTCCTTTGCAAAGCACTATTTTCATTATTATATTGTAACACCATAGGCAGCACAAATTTATTGCTGAGCAATGTAAGCTACAGAGGAAGCACACAACGCTGCAGAAAAGAAATAGTTCTATGTGGCATTTAAGAAGCTAACATTTCAGCATAAGTCTAATGTGGGGAAAACAGCCTGTGTATATGCATGTCTCACAGAAGCCTGGATGTGGGTTGTCTACTTAGAAATGGAAATGGCTAAATTCTTCTGAATGGGTGGGGTGTTTGCACAGTGGCAAAGTGCTTGGAAACATTAAAGCCCCAAGACAGCTGTTTTATGTAGTCTGCTAAATACAGATGTGTAACTACTGTACTGATGTTACACATCGTTTTACCTTTCGTGATAGGGTAGGAGACTGATATTCAAGATTCTTGTTGCTTGTAGCATTTCTGCTCCAATTCTTTTAATCGCCTTTGTCCATTTGATCTACTCAGGTGTGAGTTTATATCCTTGAAGCTATATTGGCAAATAATTACCCAGTGTGTTACTAAAGTCCAGCACAAAACTTCACCTGCCTTCCACATGGAACCGAGGCCTGGCACCCACCATTGGAAGGTCTCAGAAAATTGCCTTGCCCGCTAGCAAACTCTGGGGCGGGCCAGTGAGCTCATACTTATTTATAACATTCCACTATCTTCAAATCAAACATGCAAAATTATTTTCCTGGGATGTTTTGAAAAACCATGTAGCAGACGAACTTGGCACATCACCACAGTAACGTAAGGTGTGATTGCGTGCAGCAGCACATCTATTGCAATGCAACTTGAAAAGACAGGGGCTTATTTTCTTCTATTGCTAATTTGAACACAAGCAAAATATCTGATTCCTACTATTTCTTTAGAAGGGCCCACCTCCTTCCACTGAACTCTACACAAAAGTTTATAGGATTATAGTGAATACTCACTAAATTAATAAGAGGGGCTTTAAAAAAATCGAAGCTTTGGTTTCTGGAAGGGGGAGGAAGTAGATGAACACTCTTACTTTTTTTGATCTGAAGTGTTCAGTGCAGCTTTGTTAAGAGCTCTGTTTCCCTATTAATCACAGGGTCAGAGCTGCTTTGTCTGAGTATGTCTATACCACCTGGTGCAACTCCACAAAAGGAGCACCAGCTCAGTCCTCAAGGAGTCTGGCTCCACCAGCAGCTAATCAGACCAGCCTCAAGCTGGCCCACTGTGCCATACGGAGAAGACATGCAGTAGGCAAAACCATCTTGGACAGGGTTGATATCCCCAGTGTACATTGCATCATGTGCACTAACCCTCAATGGTAAGTACTGCGAATATGGCAAGGTTTGAATCGTTCAGAGGGCTGATCATCAGGGTCGTGCGCATCTTTTGAGATACTCTGCCACCCTTTGATAACCTCAGACACGTCCCAGGAATGTTTACATGTTGAATTCATTGACTATCAAATACACAGTACAGAAATGGCTGCAGGAAGGCTGCCTTCCAGCAGCTGATCACACCTATCTCTGGCAGATGCCAGCTCGTAAGCTCTTAAGTCTTGCTCACCCATTGCTTAAGAAACATGAATATATTCCATGCACCCTAAGCAGAGAGGAACTATCTCCCCCAGTTAACTTCTCACTGGGTACTAGACTGCACCTGAAGGAGCTGTGACTTCAAATCCAGGGGAGAGTGAGCTGAAAACAGATCTTACCCAAGATTTTAACCCCAGAGCTACCTGACAGCAAAAACGCATTAGCTCTGCTCCTTGTTTTATGGGGACCCCAAAGGCAGTTCCCACACTGGGTGTCTACATGTAGAAAGCAGGTCCCCCAACCTTCTGCCGGTATTGCCTGAAATTGCACAAACTAATTCAGAGCTAGGGTGGGGGTTGCGGACAGGAGGAGTAAGGAGAACTGAGACAATGCAAAAATTTGTCAGGAAACAAAGGCAAAATACTGTTTCTTGTCTTCAGCTGCAACAACTTGACTTGAAGGGAGGGTGTTAAACAAAACAGATAATGCACAACAGACTTGTAGTCATTTGTCACAAGATCAGAGAGCGAGCTGTGACAACAAAGTATTTGTCATCCTGGCTATTCAATTATTTATGCATCTACAGACAAATGATATCAAGACAGATGCAAATAACATTTTAAAATCCAAAGCTTTCACTTGTTGCAGTGTAGGAGGGAATAAACTCTCCATGGGTTTTGTGACCTGAAGGATTAAGTGACTTGAGATACAAGTTGTATAATCAGAGGTACTTTAGCCACTGTCAGACAGAATGTTGGCGGGGTGGAGGTTTTCTGAACTGTTTGATGCCCAGTCCCCTGGACACCAGCAGGAAACAGCTGGTTGCTTGAGCACTGGAAAACCTAGCTCTTGGATAAGGTATAGCTGAAAACTGCTGGAAATGTCCATTATGGAAAGACAGACACCTCAGATTCCGGGGACCAAAGACAGGAGCCTCGATTCTCTGCCATAGGTATCTTCAGAGCAGCCTTTGGAGTGTAAAGGCCAGATGGCTGTTACTATCCTGAAGCACAGGAAACATCCAGCAACACTGTGTGCTTCTAATTTTATTGCATTTAGCCCACTCAGCCTAGCTGCGGCCTGCTTGCAGGCAGGACTGTAAACATTTTGTGATAGAGACCTTTTCCAGCCTTTACTGATATATACAGTCTTCTCAATACGGACAAACCTGCACCATAACAAGACTGTGATCTTGAAAGGTAAATTAAATTTCAGCATGAGACCTGACCTGAATAAACCTCATGTGCATTCATTGGTGGTTACAGAATAGCAATTTGGATGAAGCAGAGTAGAAAGGTAGAAAATAGTAATCAGTTTCACCACAGATGTAACAAGATCACCTTTTCTTTTATTAATTTCAATGGCTTAGATTTTATTTTTTGTGACAAAGGGTAAATAACATGTTTTGTCCACATTTGCTAGTCAACAAGCCACTGGAGAAATATATCTTCTAAAGCACATTCCTTGGGTATCTAAGTAGGAGATTTCAACCCGATTCCTACACACTGTGTCACAGTGTTTTAAATAGCTGATCAAAAGGGGCCATAACAACCCACTGAACTATACCAGCTTGTTATATTACTTACAGAGTAATTGCAGCTTCAACTCTACCGGGAAGAGAACAGACCAGCCACAGGACTACCCTGGTGTTTGAAGAGAGGGCTCTGCTCTTTCAGAGCCTGGCTCTTTTCTCACCAGTTGAAGAGCACCCGTATTTTCCCCCGAAGCCTTGTTGCAGAGGGTAAAAAGGAGCACAGAGAAAAAAAGAAACAAAATGCTTAGATATCTTAATTTCTATTTATTTACCCACCTTTTGTAACTCCTGCACTTTCCCCCTTTGCTTTAGAAGTATAATTTTGCTATATGAATGTCCAAAACCAGAAAAAACACATTATTTATTTCCAAAGTTTCAAAGGAAAAAAATATGAACCACTGAGCCAGGTTTTTTGCATTTACTTTATGCTACTGCACCTTTAAAATTACAAAACCATGCAAGGTCCTTAAGGCATATCAGAGGTTAGAGTGAGGTAATCGGCACAGTTTATGCATCCCCTCTCACATTGTTAAAATTATTGCATACATTTTTAGACCCTATCTGAAGAACAAGATTTTTTTTTTCTTTCAGTAATTTTATTTTTCACATCCGAATAGCATGGACCCTAGCTGGATACCCAGCTCAGTAAGGGCCATTTACAGCTCACAGAAAAGCTGTGTCAGGTAAGAGGACATTACTGTGTATAAAAGCACATTGAGTGAAGTCATGCCTCCTGCAATGCTTTGCAGGAAATCCCGGTTGCTAACCAAATGTCATACCAGAAAATAAAGCTTCAATGCATTAGAAGTGACCAGCAGCCAAAAGGAAAAGCTGTGAAATTGCAGGAGGTAGCTGTTGGAAGATCAACGAAGTTCAAAAGAAATGGTGACTAATGCCTGGTCCATTTCATCAGCAAGTAGAAATAAAGTGCAAGTGCTGACTATCTCGGGAAATAGGAATTTATAGGCAAGCCCTTTTTCCCAAGGAGGATGTTTGTCTGCCTTTTTTTCCTAGCTATATACATAAATGTGAAGTTTTATAATAATTAAAAAGTATGTTATAACACAGTAGTTCATTAGCGAAGCTTAGTCAAGCAACAAATAGTCACAAGAATTCACAATACACTGCAGAACAACAGTGATGGTTATAACCCATATTCTCCAACATTACAATTTAATCCAAGTGTTGTGCAGAATTATCAAACTAGTACATTTTGAAGTGGTTATGTTTTTCATTTATGCTAATAACTTTGCAAATATCAGCCTCCCAACAGAGGAAGAGAAATCTTGACCACAAGGAACCCATGGCAAGAGTCCCAATCATCTCAAAATAGATCTGTTCACAGAGAACACTGTAGAGATGATTTATGAAAACAGTTTAAGCAGGAAGGGGAACAGCCAAGTGCATGGGCTAATTAGTAAGTACAAAGGAAAGAGAATGGAAAAGGAGAGCAGGATGTTCAGATATAACAAAGAACACTTTTTTATAGCACTCAGAAGATGTGGAGGCACCTAGCTCAGGAGACAACAGGAGCTTTCAGCCCCTGCACTGAAGAAAGAAGTTACCTCCACCTTCACAGTGATTTCTGAATCAAGTCTTCTAGTCATCACAAGCCTGACTGAATCTCAATTGCAAGGCAACAAAAGCTCTCTCAACTGCTTGGGAAGGATGGATAGAGGGACAGTGAAGTCTCACAGGTACATGATGGGAATGCTTCCTTTCCTGACGCTCTGTGGCCAGAGAAGGGTGGTACCTAAGCAGACCTTGGCCTTGGCTTCTCGGGCTTTTCCAGTTCTGGGAAACTTTTCTTGTTCTGGAACTAGGGAGAAACAACTGGACCCAAACCTAGCAGTCCTCAGTGGTCACTGTGAACAGCTGAGTAGCATGTGCAGCTGGAGTAAGGTTCTGCTCTCATACCAGTCACACTTTCAAGACTTTTGTGTCCCATGGACAGTCAGCAATGACTGGTCTGGAAGAAAAAGTGAGGGGTAGGAACCACCAGTTTAGTTCACAGGTATCAAGCCAAGCCCATGAGACCCTCAAAAATACCTTGAAATAATTTGGTTTCTTTGCAGAAAGATTCCCAGCATGCAGCCTCTGTAGGCATACAATCCATCACAGCTTAAGGGCTTCTCTATTTCCCTGACACTCAGGCACTTGGAAACAGGCTACAAAATGAGTTACACCACCAGAACTGAATTATCTGTAGTGCTACTTCAGGTCTCTGTTATTCCCGAGTGTTTTATAATTACTCCTCCCTCATGCCAACCTAAGAAACATGTTGGTGAATGTTCCACTCAACTCAGCTCTCCTCACAGAGGCAAAGCTCAGGAGCAACCACTGAGAAGGGAACAAAGGGAGAAGTCAGCCTGGGGCTATTTTACACAGCAGCCCTTTTCTTGTAATGGAGAAAAGAAATGGAAATTCTGCCTCAGCCCTTTCTCCCAGTGCTTCCAGAGCCCTTTGGACCTGTGTCACACCTTGTCATGCACTTCCAAGGGACAGAGCACAGAGGGAGGAGAAGCAGTACCAATGCACAGGCTAGCAAGTGGTGGAATACACTATGGTGTCACCTTTTTGGTGGCCCCCTCAGATGCACTGGTAAATACACACAAGTATGTGCTCAGTTTGTCAAACCTGCAGTGCATCTTTGTAACTAAACTATCCCTCATCTCATCTGCTCCCCTCAGGCCATATTCAGGCTCAGGAAAATGGCTCTGGACCCACCAGGTCTATGCCAGTTTAGAGCAGTGAAAGACCAACCAGTGAGAGAGAGGCAGGGGAGAGATCACCACCAGCCCGGCTGCTGTGTAAAACCAAGGAAGCCAGAATGCATTTGGGACCTGTAGTATTCCCTGTAAGAAGGAATACAGAATGAGATGGTGCCATCTTCTACCCCAGCTTAGGTATATTTCGTTCCCTACAGTGCTGCTGCAAACTGGAGTATTTGGCCTCTCCTTTCTCTGTTTTCCTCAGCAAAGTGAGGCTTTGTTCAGGTTCAGTCCTTCTGAAGGGGGACTGAAATTTGAGATCAAGAGATGAAAACTCTGTTAGGAAAGCTGGAACCATTTGCTCCTCCCCGTCCAATGTGCAGTAGAAGGATGAGAAAAAGAGGAACTTTTTATAGGCAATGAAAAAAGTAGCGAAGCACATGTGCATGCACGGGAAACCCGAGAGTTTGATGTCTCATTGGGGCAGGTGCCTGCTGTGTTCCCAAGGTACTAGGTACATTGGCTCCAAGCCCTCCCATGGATGAAACTTACGAGACCTTCCCAGGCATTGAAACCCTCCTCAGAGGAGGGAGGGATATGTTGCTTACAAAATGAGTCAGTGTGATCACAAGAGGACGTCCTGCACAAATGCAGAAAACTATACATCACCACTTCCAAGCTTCCTACATCCAACATTCAACAGCGTGTCCTTTTTAAGTAGACAGCGAAGGACTTAAAACAATTTGGAAAGTCTGAGAATTTCCATTGAAATCAGTAGAAAACTTGCAAGGATTTCCTAGAATGAAGTTTAACTGTGCAGAAAAGGAAAAGAAAGCGAATCCAGCTACAAAATAATAATATATTTGAGATTTGGAAAGAGAGGGAAAACCTGCATCTGGGCTTCTGAAATTACCTCTTGAGAACTTCTTATTTTGGAAGTGTCCAACAGTATGGTTGTGAAGCTCCCTAGTAATTTTTTTTTTTTTCCTTAAATATACTAGTTTGTGCTTATGAGACTTGTCTGGCCATTGGAGGTTCAGGTGTACCCATCTCACAACAGCACCAAACAGACAACAGAAACCTTCTGTTCGGAAGTCTTTACTGGTTTATTCTATTGCAGAAGGTGTTGTCAAGAACCTTTATATGTAACCTGGAGCCCTAACAAGCAAGAATTAAATGCATTACCAGTACTGACATAAAATACCAACCTCTCTTTCCCAGCTGTGCTCATATGACCAAAATGTTCCGTTCTAAGAAACAAGTTAGTGGTGTGTGTAAATCTTCCTACAAGGCACTGAAGGTGAAAAAAATGCAATTTAGTTGGGCTCATACAGCTGAACAACAGCTATGTTATAGCGACGTGATAATTTCCCCAAAGCATTATGGGATAACATGAAATCATTCTTCTGCAAGAGAAGGATAAATAATACTTTAATTAAAATATCTTCTCCTGTATTGGGCAGGTCAAACCAGTTAATAGTGTTAATGATCCAGATTCAGGAAAAGGAGGCAGTTTAAGAACACCCCAAAGAACAGGTGTCCCACTCAAAGTCTTCTATTTCTGTTTTTTCACATCAGTTTAGTTTTTCCTTTTAAGGCAAGAGCCCTGCAGCTTGGCTCCCCTTGTGTTTCAATGCAGCCTTATCATATGCAAAGTCAAAGTCAGTAGCGAGAGGAAAAGAGAATAGGAAAGCTGGTGAGCGCTGCCAGTATCCGTGCGAGCGTGACTAGACCGTCCGTAGCCCCGGGGCTGGGGTTCAACTGTGATGTAGCCATTAATGATGCGGATCCGGGGAGGAGGGTCGGTAGCACTGCAAGGCAAGAGAAGAACGTCAGTCCAGACCCAGCCCAGAACTGCCTGATGCCCACAGAGCAGGAGGTGGTCAGTGCCCCACTGTCAGTCTTCTGGGATCCTGGGAATGGTCTTGTACCGGTTCCACGCTCACCAAAGGACTGCATCTCCTAATGGCAGAGCACTGCCTTGTCCCTTCCTCAGAGGTGTGGGCAGCTCCCACGCCACCCCAGGTGGATGCTGCCCAGCTGAACTGCAAAGCAGTCTTGAGGGGTAATGGGGAAGAAGCTGAGGAGGATGGAGACAGCTCTGAAACACCCGTCTACCCAGACAGCCTGCCCATTGCTCCTGCACAGTCAGTCAGGTGGGTAAGACAACCGTAGCCCTAGCACTCTCCAGCCAGACCTTCAGCTAAGCAGAAAATATGTAAGAAGAACAAAACAAGTGTTGTTGCAGAGGAGTGTCACTGCAGCAACACGTGCTGCGCACAGCAGGAGTGAGGCACCTGCTTTCAGCTGAATCAGTCTTCCCCAGCCATCCTTCTGTACGTGCATCTTAGCGTGGACCAAACTTGTTCCTATACCGCATGTTCCCTTCCACAGGTCAGGAATTAAAAAGGGCTTTAAGGAGAGGAAGAGACACTTCTGGAAACACACCCTAGACTCACTGGGAAAAGATCACCACATCCCAGAGTATCTCCCAGTGGTAGGAGGACTCTGAGGTGGTGATGAGCAGAAACCGAGTCAGAGCACATGATGCTGAACTCCCATTATGGCAACACCTGACAGAGGAGAGAAATTTGTATGCTCCGGGCTGCTAATACCAACTGTGCTGAATTGGGGGAGCTCCCACAGCACAGCAGGTCACAAATCAGAAGAGTCAAATACTACACAGGTGTTGTTCTCTTCGGCAGTGGATCGAAAGCCACGCTTGCCCCACAGCTGTAAGGCTGACATGCATCCCAGGGCCTTGTGCTGTGTGGAACCAGCAGACAAATTTGGACAAAGTTAAAAGCAAGTCTACCTGCCAATTACAAAAGCAGAGTCATTTCTCCTGCGCCCACTCCCCAGCTGCTGTGTACCATTCTCGCCTCAATTTGGCCAGCTGCATTAAGCAAAAACGCCTCGGGAAATTGAAGGCAACTAGTATCCTTTTTAAAAACACTTACCCTTCCATACTCAGAGGCCCCCACAGAAGGTTTGAACAGTAACTGGAGAGAAGCCAGCTTGCAGCACACCAAAGAAATACAGCTGACAGCTGATGCATGCAGGAGCACGAACCAAAGCAACCCTGCCAAGCCCACTACAAGACTATTAAATCACTTCAGCTGCACCTTTCACATTTCCAGGCTCACGGGAGGAAAGCTGTGAACGGCCCACGCCTAAGACACCTGTCAGCCTGGGCACCCCGCGGGACGCTGATGGCAACGGCCGCGGCTCCCAGCGAGACGAGCCCC
>JAKFQP010000045.1:1328922-1365230 GCA_023375905.1 Nycticorax nycticorax
CATGTCAGTGTGCAGGCAGGGTGGGAGCTTGAGATCATAGAGACTCCATTCCTTAGCGTTTCAACTAAACACGCGGTCCACAGAAGCCCTAGAAACCCATTCACAAACAGCTGGTATCAGCTACATTAATAGAAAGTAAATGACACACTAAAATACCAAATCAAATGTGATCAACGTAAGGATTCATTGTACTGCTGAATCTCGGACTGTGTGCAGGTCTGCCAGTGGGCATGCAAATCTCCATGTACATTTGTTTCCCTTTTTCTCCAAACTACTCACACTTAGGTTAGAAGGAGGAGCAGAGAGAGAGAGCACAAAACTACTCTAGAAAAGAGGAAAAGGAGTCTGGTCTGAAAAGCCTGACAATGGCTGAATGCTTGGAACAGAACAACAGTTGGTGGAACCACTTGCAGCCAGCCTGAGCAATATACTACTCAAAGCAGTGGTACAGCTGGGACCCAGGGACGCAACAGGAGTGGCATAGGAGAACCCTGATACACTCAGTACTTTGGGGAGCAGGAAGAAATACTCTTCAGAGGAACAAAAGAAAATGTAGAGGCTTCATTTCAAGAACTGCTGGCCTTTCTCCATAATTCTGACCTGTCAGGTTATTTACAGTACCATAAAAATAAATTGCGTTCAACCTGAGTATGGCAGAGAGACACAAAGTACAAAAGAGAGCAGACTGAAGTCTGTGTGTTATCTGACAGGAGGGAAACATTACAGTACACATTCAGCCACAGGCCTAAGTGTAGCTAGTGAGGGAGAAGTTGGCTTTTTTGCAGGCTGCTGGAGTTCTTGTAGGTGAGTAAGCTCTTCTGGGTGAAAAATAGGGGTATGTGTGAACCATTGCCTCACAACACACTCCATTTTTTACATTAACTCCATCATACATTAGGTTGTCATCCCTCTTTCCATATCTCCATTAATGCCAGGGGGCTCACATGCTTTTTAAGACTGAAATAATACAGAAACTGGAAATACTGCATAAATATTGTCCAAATGCAAGGAGCACATATGCCAGATATGACAGTTTCCACATACGCAGCAGCTCTTGGATAAAGGTCCAAGGCTTTGATCTGTACCATCTACCAGTGGACCCAGCCTTCTGTGATAAACAGGACTACCACATGCTCACAATCCCTGAAGCCCAAATGCAAAACTGTCTAGACAAGGCTTCCACTTGTATTATGCCACAAACCAAACCATGTGGAAGAAGCTATTTTGTCACTAAAAGCACAAGCAGCCTTGAGTAAAAGTTTCAGCAAGAAGCACGGTGACGGAGAAGGTCAGATCCTACCCTCAGTGTGTATCTAGCTCTGGCAGAACTTTGGCATACTGGATTAATCAGTCTAAGTTAAAGACCAGCGTGCATGACAAACCCTCCCCAGCCATCAGCTACCTTTCTTCAAGGCGAACCCAGAGATCATTAAACTGTCGCAGTCTTTGCTTCTTCTGCTGCTTCTTCTTCTTTTTGTACTTCCTGTCTACCTTCTCCAGCACGTCAATGCCATCAGGGAGCAGCAGGTGAGGCAGGAGCTCTTCCTTCTCCTCCTTCTGGGGGGGCAACGGCAGTGGGAGGTCCTGGGATGCAACATAGGGGCTGTGTGCTGGAGATGATGATGAAAAGGCTAACAAGGTTTTGGGGGGTTTTCTGTTGGAAGAAGGAGAGAACACAGATAATATCTGAAAGGGTTCTGAGGCAGAATCCATCAAGTCACACATAAAACACATGTTTCTCCCTGATGTATTGGCTGGATGCTTATTTCTCTGCCTTGTATTCCTGCCCCCTCTTCCTTAAGTTGATATTCTGATCAAAATAATTCTCTTTAATGAAAAAAAGCTTTGGAAAAGAGGTAATCTGGAACTGAGGAAATAATGGAGCCTGGCTCAGGGGGGAATAACTCTTGGGAATAACTTTGTATATCTAGAAAGAGGCAAAAAAGGAATTGCCCTCAAAGTCAGAGGAGGTCAAACCATACTCCTCCAGTCTGATGTACTGCAGAACACAGAACAGATTATTCCTTTAGGGCAATTCCTGCCCAGACGCAACTGACTTTGGGGGGCAGGGGGAAGGGGCAGGGACAGGATGACTAAGGCACACTAGCTGAAGGAGCCAGCCCTAGACCAACAACTCTCAGTGGTGGAGAAGTAATGAGCTAGTCACCCAGCAGTGACTGTGGTCACAGCTGCAGAAATGCATCTTGCAAATGGTTGCCTTCAAAGGGAATAGCTCAATATACCATTAAGCAATCCCTTGGGCCATCTATTCTGCAGCAACTGAAAGCAGACCAGCCGTGGCAGTGCCACATTCACCATCATCTCATTTTCTCTTTTGAGAAGTGAGATGGTAGAGAGCAGTGAATGCACAGCCTTTATAGAAGATCAGGTCAGGGGACATGTCTGACACACAAGGAACCAGACTCACTATTGTAGCATTGACTTCTAGGGTAAGCATTTACTGTCTCCATGCTGATCTGCAAAAGGAGATAACTGTCCTGCCGCTCAGATAAGCACACCAAGGAGAATGAAATCGTGGTTTTAAAGGGTTGACAAGTATGGACGTACACATAGAGAGGGGGAGGCTGAGAAATCACGGCTCTCCCACAACGCAAAAGTGAACTTTGTGCGTATTTATAGAAAGTAATGAGGGAGTAGGAGTCAGGCCTTCAGCGTTCTGGCTGCACAGAGCTTGTATTAGGCTGGCAGCATTATCTGGCATTTCAAGGCAGTTGCAGCATGTGAGATACTGCAGTGAAGATTATGTGCATGCACAGACTCTCTCACAAGACAAATCTTGGAAGCCCAAAGGACCGCTCAGTTAAGCCCCCAGAAAAAGCTCTAAGGGCTGTGCTTACTCAGCTTCATGTGAAGGTGATATACTGAAGAAACAAACAGTGAGCTCCACCCTGATTACTCAAGCTGTTTCATTATCCTTACAGCAAGCAACATTCTTGCATCTATGCTCCAAGGCAGGCAGTCTGCAGTCTTCTATCCACTCATGGCTTTGCTGGTCCACGCTTCTGCTAATTGTTTGGAACAAAGCAATCACCCCTCTTTACTTGTTTATGAGTGTCTTGGACAAACTCACAAACTCAATCCACTCTATGGATACACAGAGCACAACACAAATACCTTCCTGATCTTTATGGCTACTTCATAAAGAGAAGAGATGCAGCAGTCTTCTGTAAGAAGACAAAATTGGAGACTGGCTTGGCCTGAAATTCAGAGAGGTAACAGAATACCACAGACCACTGTGCAGAAACCTGTCTTCAGTCGGTGACACCTTCCCAGAACTATTGAGTGTTTCCTTTCTGCCTTGCAATAGCATCAAAAGGAAGAGGTCCAGAAGGAGATGTGTTTCAGTGTAGCTGCAGTTTTCTAGCTAGCCTATCACTGTGGGCACATCTCTTTGATGTAGAATAAAGAGGGTCCATCCTGGAGAAAGAGAAATGAAGTTGTGGACTGGAACATGAGGGAGAGAGTAGATGGAAAATGAAGATAATTTGATCTTATTTCCTGCAAGGAAAATCACAGCCTGATCATGTGGAGAACTTTATGTGACAGAGACTGGTGCAGAATGGGCCCTGGGCTATCGATCTCTTTCAAAATCCTTGTGATTGTCACACTCTCACTGTATCACCTCTGAAGTGCCATGACCTCTCTCCATGACTCTCCTCCACAACATCTTCAAATCACCCACTCTTTTAACTCCACCTTACAGAGTAAGCCCCCAGTTCTCTCCAGTGACCTGATAGGATCTCTCTGAAGATCCTCTGCTTATGGTTCCTTTTCCCCCAGCTTCTCTTCACTGTGTCTGTTCCTTCATTGTGAAAGTCACAGAGTGGGCACCAGCCCTCCCCTGTAGATTAGAGTGCCTTGCTGCCTGCAGCCTCCCCGACCAAACTCATGGCCATACCATGCTTGGAGCTCAGCATTGCTAGAGGCACAGCCAGGACGATTTCTATCCTGCATGGCCAGCCATTTATTTTGATACCTGCAGCCTCAGAACACTACTAACAACAGACACTCATATACATAACCTCCTTTGCAACACTTCCTGCAGGTGATTCTTCCAGGGACTGACTGAGCAACCACAGGAAGAGGCACATGGATGCAAAAGCATGTCCCTCTTCCCCAAGGCCAGTTCCCTCTCCCTGCACAGCAGCTAAGGGAGGAGTCAGGAAGCACCTTAATTACAGCTGTGATTATGTGATGAAAATTTTACAATATGCATTCTAAAATCAGAAATAACAGTTGAAACCCAAAATAAGACAGTAGGAGCTTGACTGAACTTGTGGCACTCTATATAAACTGTTCTTTGTGCTGCTGTGTGGTTGGAACCCCTCATTTGCCTTCCTTGCTTTGGCAACACCATGGAGAAGGAACCCTCTGTGACGGATGCACTCCTCCTGTTTGAACTAACTGCTTTGGTGGAGGCAGATGGTCAGCAAGTAGGCCTAACCAAAGTTAATTCCGTTGTGTGATGCCATCAGTGAGAACTCAGCACCAAAAAAAAAAAAAAAATGGTTTGGCTGGTGACAGGGCTGATAAGCATCTGAAACTGCATAACGCAACAGAAAATCTGACTACAAATCAACCACTTTATGCTGTAAATAACTGCAGCCATCAGGGCCTGTTGAGCTCTCCCTCCATAGCAGCTGGCTGTGTGGCGGTGATTTCCCCTTGAGCACGGATGCCTCTCAAGGTTACCCCTCAAGGCCGAGAGATGAAATCCCTTACCGGACACCAGACATTGATGGGTTGATGACATTTTTTGCATGCATGTAACACTTAAGATATGTATAGTAAGCTTAAGTGATAACCTTTGTATCCCATACTAACTTCAATGTAGTATATAGTAGAGTATTGACTGACAATCCATCTGTACTTACCAAGTATTTTACATATCTAAATCTACTGATTAGAACTCAGTAAACTAACTACTAGATCAGATCTGTCTGAGTGATCTCTGACTCTTCCCCTGCGAGACCCTCCTGCTTCCACATTTGACTACAGGCATTCATCTCCTTCTCCCGGCAGATGGGCAGGACACCTCCAGCAGCCCTGTCTGCAGGTGAAGTTGTGTGACTGCACCCAGCAGTTTGCCTGTTACAGGAAAACATGCATAATGATCCTGCATCTTTCTGTGTTCCTACATGCAGATACCTACAAGATACTTCAGAAGGGACTTTCTGCTTAGCCAGAGCACAGAAAGCAGCAGACTGTGCTGCTACTGCACAATGCCATGTTGTAGAGAAGGGAGACAGCTGCAGAATTCCTCATCCTCTTTTAGGATGCAGTTTTAGGACTGCTCAGCTAATACCCCCTACTATATCCATCAGTACAACAGCCACTTGAATGTTCTGTCTTCAGTTCAAACACCAGTTTTTTCCTCTCTCAATTTTGTCCTATGAAATAGTCTATAGGTACTGACTGGACTGTGTACGGCGCTGCTATCTAGGACAGTAGCTGGATATGGTTCCACATTTACGTGGCCTGGATTGGGTTTATTGACACAGACTGCCCTGGTATTTGCTCCTATTACAAGCCCAGGATAGCAGTCAAGTGACACCCTCCATCACCTCTTCCTCAGGACTCTGACCTACTCTTGCCACAGCTCTTTCCCTCACCTCAAACGCTATTCTCCTTCAGTACTCACATTTTTCTTGAAACTCATCTCGTATTTCTAAATCTGTTTCCAATTCATACAGAAACATTAACTCCTTTTCTCAAAGAAAACATTAAAGTGCCATCTTCACTCAGTTTTAAAATCAAGACTCCAGGAAAGATGTTCTGTCCAGTAGTCCTAAGGTTTGAGATACAACCAGTGCCAAACTGAGGGCTTCCAAAGGCACAAGAGTCACTGGCTGGACACTGAACTACCAGGATGTGGTCAGAGAACTGGGTGCCCAGCTACCCTGAGTATCACTGACACCTACCTTCCTGACGGGTGAAGATCTAGCTCTCTTTCACACAGTTGTCTGCCCTTGATTTCCTTACAGCTACACCTTTACAGAGAATTATTGGATTTTGTTTATTCTCAAGTACATATTAAGCTCTCTTTCTTTAGCTTTAAGAAGCTGCTATGGCTGTTTTTAGGAATACCTAAGCCAAGAATGTTCTGGGGAGAAAAAAAAAAAACCAACACAAAAATATCAGTGCAGGCGTGTTTTTTATTATCCCCATAAACACTTATACACTTCTGCATGTCAAATTACCTGCCCATTGGTGGTAACAGGGTTAGGGGCTGCATTCATGTACTCATGGGGATGACTCTTGGCTCAGTTTGTTTCAGTGGAAGTAGAGTTAATGATGTGTGTCCATGTCAAGAATCATATCAAAACCATGACCTGCCAGATTTTGAATCTCATGGTCTGAAAAAGGCAGCAAAAGTGGTGCAAAGAGAAAGGTGAAGCAACCAGAGTATGGGAAAACCATGTTGTTATTTTGCACCACATCTGCAGAGCCCCTGGTACAGACCAAGACTCTGCACTATACCCCCTGCACAAAAGGTGATCATCCTGCCTGACAGCCCCATATCAGAAACATGGGGGAGGAGGAACAGGGTTGTAAGCAGTGAGGGACAGCACGCCTGGCACAGGAGATAAAAGGGAAACAGTACCATAACTGGGATCAAACCTTTTTTCCCACTGTGGTGTTTTAGCAGTGACTGTAAGGAAGAGTGGGGATATCTGAGAGATACAAGAGCACATGTTTGACAAGAGTCTGGAGAATGGGGAGACAAGGATTGCAGAGCCTAAGCTGGTGGAAAGAAGTCCAGGAAGAGTTGAGTCAAGAGCACATGTAATTCTCATCAGAGTGTGGAGGAGGAGGTTATTTGGCATTCTGTATTTACTGAAATCATGGAGATGGGTAAAGGCACACAGTGAGAGATAAAAAGAGGCAGTAAGGGTATATCGCAAAGGACTGCAAGCTGCAGGATGAACCAGAATAGCAAGTACCTTGTCTTAAAAATGCAGAAGAGAGCAGGGAACATGAGAGCAATCAGTCATGGGGACAGCTTGCTGGCTGGACTCTGGGCAGTCAGATTCCAGGCTGAGAGAGAGTAATCAGAAAGAATCAAAAATAGCAGTGTAAGAGAAGGAGAGTATTCACAGGCAGGGCAGCACTTAAAAGAGAGGAAAGAGGAGTCTGGAAGCCTATGTGGTATGAGACAGCATCCAGATCTGATGAACCAAGCATGCATACTCTATGACTGCCAGTTTAAGAGTTAAAAACTTGCAGGGTGGGGGTTGGATATTTTCAGTTGATTAAAAAAAAAAAACCCAACCAAAAAAACACCCCCAAACAACCAAGATGATGTTTTGTTTACATCAAAAAAGCCAAACCCAAACCAAATAAAATCCTGTTTCCAAACTGGCTCACGGAAGAGAAAAGCAAACTGCTGGAGAGGAGAGAGGGAGCCTAGCTCACTGTTAGGTATAGTTCCAGCTGCCACTACCTCTTCATAATTGTTTACAAACCCACCCTCCCAATGGCTGCTCATCTAGATAAAAGCATGCATTACTTGTTGATGGCTTGTCCAGCTGGAGTGTGTTCTACCTCGTACCCTTCTCTCCTCAAAACATCAATCACTGTGTTGTTGCCCATGAAGTGACCTGCAGTTAAGAGAAAAATGACATCAGAACTCAAGGAGCACAGGGAAAGAGAGAGAAGAACAACAAAGTCCTTCCTCATCACAGGAGGCATGCCACACTCAGCGTTCCCACCAGCATCCACCAGAAACACAGGATCTCTAACAAATGACTGCTGAACTTTCCCAAGGTCACTTCAATTACCATATTGTGCCTCTATAAAATGCAAATGTGATTGAAATTATTCTGGTCCCGCAGGTTGTTGCATTATCAGGCCACTGTGGATTTCTTGGGGCAATAAGAGATGAAGTTGGGAGACAACTATTCAGGAAAAGCACTGAGTCTACAGTTAGTGGTGGTGCAAGCCACATCAGAATCTGACCACAGTGTGTGCATCATTTTAACCTCCTCTGGCATCATAAAGGCACTGAGACATGAGTCAACTTCATTAATAATTTTTAAATTATTACGAATCACCCAACTGCAGAGAACGGAAAACAGCTCTGAAAGCCAATGACTTTATTAGAGTCATGACTTATTAGAGTGCTCCCTTGTCTTTGTAGGTGTAAGCAGTGCCAAAACTGATAACTTCAGAAAAACTGTTTTCTGCTAATATTCTTCATAAATACATGGAAATAAAACCACCAGAATGATTCTAGTAGCCAGGAAAAGCAAAGAGATAGAAAGGGAAGTCCAGCAATGACAAGATTAACAGGGGACTAAACCTATGGGATTTATAATTTTTCACTCCAAAATTGATTCAATGAATTGGAGCAGAAAATTCCAGTTTTTCACGCCACAACAGCAAAGGGCTTATGAACTACCAGCTTAAGGCCTGACAGTTGGATGGTATAATTTCATAGAATCATAGAATGCTTTGGGTTGGAAGGGACCCCTAGAGGTCATCTAGTCCAACCCCCCCCATTTCAGCATGGACATTTACCAAGATGAAGTTTCCCCAAGAGCCTAAGGAAACAAACAGATGTAGATGAAACTTTTTCATCAAACACTGCAACGCACACCCAGTGAGTAGCATATTTTTCTCTCCTAGTAACTGGATTTTTTCCCAGCTCCTTGGCCTAACTTTTGTCTTCAGAAGGAGTATAGCTTGACCATTATGTGGACCTAACCTAATACTGTTGGTACCTGTTGCTTGCCAGTGGTTCAGCCTCAGATGCAGTTAACCGAGACTTTCCATATGTCAGTGAAAAGACCAGATGAAGCAGGGAACAGGAATGACTGTAATTAAACACCGTAGTTCATAAAATTAGGCAATGGAAGGCCAACATTAGGTATATAAGGTGGCAGACCTAGTTGCTATCTCTCACCTTTAACACAGGGGAGAGGTATGGGCAAAGGGAAGAGGTGAGGGGGTTCACTCCTCCTCCCCTGCCTCCAGACAGCACAGAAAGGGGTGCTTCCAAAAGGTGATCCACCCCTTGTAAGTGAGAGTGAGGTAGGACAACTCAGACTTTTAGAGAAGTGCCTCTCTATTGATGAGGATAGGGGCACCATATAGAACAAGTTCAGACATCTCATATGGGAAGTGTTGGTTGGGCTGAGTCCCATCCTCAGCAGTGAAAAGCAGTGCTAAGGCTCTGAACTCATATTTTCCTGATCCAAGTCCTTCAGGAGGAAGGGGAAAAAGACATAAAGATAGGCAATCTATAGGGTTAAAATAATTTCCTCGTGCCAGTTTAAGAGCTTACAGTCTCATGCATTTCAAGAGTGAGCTACTGAATAGCTGCTCACATCACACCATCAAATGCACTACCCTCTGTCGATCTTCAGTTACCCTTGCTTAGAGCAGTGACTTAGACTGGTATGTAGGAAATTACTGTAGCACATGGATGAATCCCATTTCAGTCAGTCAACCTGCTTGAGTGACTTCCTGAAGCTGGGCCTTAATTTTCTTTTTAATTTGATGGAGTGATAAGAATATCTTTTATAACAGTCACGGCTACAGGCCTTCACAGGGAGCTTTTGCTCCTTATTGCCAATGCAATGAGCTATGTCTGCATGTGAAAGGAAAATGGTGTGCTAGCATTGTGCAAAAGAGAACAGATCAAATGAATAGATATGTGTAAAACAGATGCATACAAATACAAACAGGCGTGTGATATTAGGTTGTTCACAAGATGTGATCAATCAGGAACCACTCAGGCTAGGTACATAAAAGGATTAGGAGATGTCAGTATTTGCTATCCAAAAGGTGGGCCACACATGCTCCATGACACAGATCTGATCTGCGTCCCAGAGGACCTACAGGCTCAACCTGAGATAGTTGCAAAATGAAAAAAAAGACAGAAGGGTGAGGGTTTGAGGTACAGGACCCCATCAGGAGCCTCTTTAGAGTCAGCACTTTTGCCTCTTTTCTGGGAACCATCACAGAAAGAGCTTGGTGGTATGCGAGAGACCTGATCACCAAAAGCAACGGTAAGAAACATGAGAAATATTCACTCTCCAAGATTTAAGATCAAGCAGCTATGCTGCAAGAGAGACTTAGCCCAAAGCCACATACCAGGGAGTAGACCTCTTTCACCTGTTTTCTATTTTAGCCTAACACACTTGAATGCCCCCAAAAGAAAAGCCCAGGGCCCTATCCTATCAGAAGCCTGCTTTTTTCTTTCTGTACACAGCCCTGCATTATTGTCACACCACTAGGTGAAGAGATGCCTCTGAGAGGTCAATTTACTCTGGCAGGGGGTGGGGAGCCATGAATCTCTGTTCTTCTGTGTTCAAGCTCAAAGAGAAACTAAGCTGTTGTGTGCACCAGCTCAGCCATGCACGCTACTGGAGAGTAAATAAGACCCCAGCCTTTAATCTGTACCGAAAGGAGATGGCATGCAGGGACCGCAACAGGCAATATGCTCAAACAACAATGCTGTTCGACTAACATGCACTTCCAGACTAGTCCACGTACTCAGACATGCATTGAGCACTCCTGACCTTCCTCAGTAGCAATACCAAGTCTTGCAGAACACAGGCTACTGCTTTTGCCATGAAATCAGTGTCTCCTGCTTGTAGCATTTACTGCCAGTGCACGCGGAGGTGTTTTCATCTAGGTAACTGTGCTAGGACTGCAGGTTTCAGGAGAGGCTCCTGAACCCAAACTCGAGCTATCGTGAGGCTGAAAATTTTCTGCATCTAGAAAATGAACAAGGAAATACTGTACTACAGAAGTTCTGTTTCTGTTCCTGAATTTTTCATATAAAGCAAGATTGTAAGACTGAAGAAAACTATGTTCCTCTTTGAATGTCAACAAAATCAATTATTCCAAGCTGATATACAAATTTCCTTGACCTTCTCTTAGAGGCATGTAAAAGGAAACCCCCAAGCCCAGATAATTCTTTGTCTGCTGTGTTTTCCTTAGTAGAAAGACGGCACTTTCCATCTGCCCAAGAAACATGCCAGGACCCCACCATCTACAAACATCCCAAGACAATGAATCACTGGATGTACATGTAAAAAAATAAAAATGTTTGTTAGGAAACCTGATCTGGACTGCTGACCTCCAAGAAGTGGTGGGAACAGCTACAGCACAAGGATTGTAACAGCACAACCACAAAATGGCACAAACAATTCTAGCCACTGGGGACATCATAAATCAGGATGTTTATCTCTGACTGGTCTGGGAGCACTCAGATGGGCTTTTGATGCCAGAGACTCTACGGTTTTCAACAACATTTTAGAGGTATAGATCATATGGTTATTTTAGAAACTTTCTGGAAATGCCCACAGAAATGATCATCTGCTATCATTCTTCTTAGACTGCTTCCAAGAATTATATGAAGTCATACAACATACCCCAGAAGGGTGAACAGGACAACTGTAGGTGACTAGATGAGAGTTACCGGCCTGTAAAAAGGCATGACTATGAGGCTGCTGACTATGCTACCCACGAACAAAAGAAGAGAAACTTCAGCAAAAATGATCACTTAACTGTGAGGCACAAAGGACAGTTTGACCCTCTGTATGCCTCCTATGGCAGAGTTCTTCTCCTACCCTTTCAGTAATCAAAGTATCCTCCAATACAAGCCAATAAACCCATGGAAAAGGGTTCAAAACTGCCAGTTTGCTCTCTCAAAGGTGTCAAACACAAGCAAAGGAAAATTCCTGATGGCCCAGAGAGCAGGGACAGGCATGGCCCAAGTCAGTTGGACAGGTATCTGCAGTGAAGATCTGTAAGTTCAGCATGTGGCAGATCCAGCCAATGACCTAGAGAATGCAGAGTACTGTCGTAAATCATTTCATTGGATGGAAGCCAAACTGCAAAACAGACACCCTACTCCTCCTACAGGTCTAGATCACTTTAGTGTTCATCAGCCCATGAGGTGGACAGTGATCCTTATTGACATCAGATACCTGATGAAGCTAAAATGAGTTCCTGGAAGACACAGCTCTTAGAACACAATGACTAAGAATGGAGTCACAGAAAGTACTCATGTGGTACCTCCACCAACAGTATCCCCACAGGCAAGAACCCTTACAGAGGAATTTTCTTCATCCCACTCCATGGTTTGTTATTCCCTGAAAGGACCTGCAATGAGTGAAACAGAAGCAAACCTGTGGAAAGAAAAGGATGCTCCTCCCTATCCCCAAATCTCTACTTAGTTTAACATTTTGGCACAAGGACAAGGGACAGCTTATGCTCTGTGAGTGACAGGCAAAGTCAATTTTTCACATATATCACAAAACTACCCCGCTCTGCTCCCATATAGTACGAAGTGTGCAGAGAAAGATAAGCCTAACCATGTCTTACTGGCAGAGCTTGGCAAGCTGCACTGGAGGCAGTCACACCATAGCAAGCATAGAGAGATCCCTCAGTTTTGTGTAACCAAGCTACTAGCAAACTTTGTTTGCAGAAGATCCTGTGCAAAACTGCAGGGGACTTCCTATATGGACTGACAACACCAGCAGTGCCAAACATTCCCAGCTGAGCACCCTTGAAGAAACCTGTGCATGGTGCTCAGAAATCCAGGGGCAAATTTCATGACTTTGCCTCACGCATAGACATGGTTATACTTTTTAAGTACATGTTGGGATGCAGAACATGGAGTCATTTTAACCCAGTTAGTAAAATTATGGAGGCAAAAAAGCTAGACAAAATACTTAGTATGATCCAAAGCAAAAGAGGGAAAGTGGGTGATGTGATCAACTAGGTTACAGATTAGTTTCCTTTAGATGCATGCTTTCTGTACACGCTGTTCAAGAGAAAGACACTGCTTTCAAGCACGAGCACCGTGCACCCAGGTGAGCTGAGCTCACACATCCCCTCTCCCAGAATCAGATGGAGGAAGTCCTGTGCAGTTACACCAGATAATCCAAACAACATATGGAAAATAGGGGTCATTGATAAAGTAGCTGGGATTCCTGATTTGCCACCTAAGTTAAAACAGTTTCTCAAACACAAAACATTTAAGACTAATCTAATAAAATTTGCTTGCTTCTAACAGTATTTCCAAGTCAGGAAAACCTCAGGTACCAAAACACAAATCGAAGGACCAAGAGCATGGTACTCTCAAAAATTTAATGCTACTGGGAGAAGGAAATGACAAAAATAGAAGGGGATGGGGGTGGCCCTAGGGGTCTTGTAAGTCAACTTAAAGATTTCCCGAATTCACATTAAGTGCAGGATTATAAGGTTGATGCATTACAATAATTCTGCATACATGTAGGTCAAATCCCCTGTGAGCAGCCCTCCTGTGTCCTCCAATCTTTTTGAGTCTGCAGACTTCCAAACATACTCCTTCCTGTGATTACCTGTAAGAGGAAATATTACTCCATAAACACTGAACTTGAGGTTTTACTCCACTGAGGACAGGACAATAGTTTGTCTTCAAAAAAACATTATTTCCTTCAAATCTCCTTTTTAGTATAAAATCCTAGTGGACCGTACTTTCACTCTCAAACCAAAGGGGAAAATCTGGTGGGCAGGACTGTGGAACAGTAGCATTCTATACACTCAAGAAAATATTCTCACTAGATGTGGAGAGGCCTAAAGAAAGTGCCTCAAACCTGCATTCATTCAGGAGGAAACAAAAAAATAACCTTCCATTTCTATAAAAGTGATGTGCTTTGCTAATTAACTCACCTATATGAAATTACTCGGATTCATTTTCCACATTTGTTTGTAACAGAATCATGTAAATAGGAAATCCTTCTCAAAATAAGTTGATTTGCCTCATACCACAGAAAAGAACCATATGAAGTTATAATTTGCATTTTTATTGTGAAAGACAACAAGACACTCTTATCTACCAGGTTCTGTCAAAAACTAGGTCTCTTAAATGTATGAGCTGAATATTTTTTGGTCCCAGGAATTCCCATTTTGACCTTTGGGCAAAGTCAAACCTCCTGATAATACACAAACTGAAGCTAGAAAAAAAGTTTTCCACTGATTATAAGGCCAAATTTATAGCAAAGTTAGCATTAGGAAAAAGTTTATAACTGCATATCGCTTATTTTTTTAAAACTGAGTTAAAAGAAACAGCTTTTACTGAGAGTTTTCCACTGTTGAAGCCCTAGGCTAATTAGGCAAGGAGACCCTCACATAGGGCCGTGACTATGCTAGCAGCCAGTGTTATGCTACCAGTAAGCGAAGGAAATACCAGTGCTATGTCTGAGCTGCAGCACTCACAGCCACCTCTGCCTCTGGACCTGCTCCCATTCCACACCACTGCTTCCTTTCCAGAAAAAAAAGGTATTAAGGACTTGAAATCCCACTAGCTTAAAACATACATTACAGGATGAAAGTTTTCCTACTGTGGCTGCCGAATAAAGGTAGCAATGGATAAGCCCCAGCACAGATAAGAAGCTGACGGTCACCGGACTGTCAGTACCTGAGCAGAAACACCACACAGTTGTTTGACCTGGCTGATTTTGACAGTTGTCCTAATACTTTGGAACAGAGGTTTCTGCTTCTAATGCAGAAATGCAAAGCTTTCCTCATTTCATGTGTCAGAGATGTCAGGAGGAGTGCCCTTCATGTGAACCCTGGGGCTTTGGATGTGGGTCCTGCCTCCACACAACATTATCTATCCCCTTCAGGGGTTGTTGTTCTAATAAACCCTGTCATTAGCATTCTACAGACTCAAAGAGGCTACTAAGGAAAACAGTCTCAAAGCTGCTGGGTTGTATCTGGCATTCTCAGATTACAGAGGTACAGGCACACCTTCAGGGACTCAGCCTTTCCTCCCCCCCAAAGAGGCTAAAACGATGCTACATTCCAGAGACAGAAGAAGCAAGCATGCAATCAGCAAGCCCTTTGTGCCTAGGGAGAAGTGAGGTGGCCCCACAAGACTCATTTAATCTGTTTTATCATTATGTTATCTTCCTGCCCCCCCTCCGCCTTTTTCTCCTCTTCAGAATCTGCCAAGATACAGCTTCTTGTGGATTTTTCATGAACTGCCTCATTACACATTTCAAATCCTTTATATAAGGCAAAGATAAATTTACACTTCCTGTGCACACCCACACCAGTCCCAAATATCCCGGTGGCAGGTTCAAAGTCCCCATGCTGGGTTCCGAATTCCTGCTGAATTTCAATGGCAAATTGATATCCCATTTACCTGGGCAATTTTCATATTCCCATGGCAGGTTTTTACTTAGTTTTGTTTTACAGGTATAAACACCTACATAAGATGGACAGAGACATCCTGGGTTCAGCACTGTTAATTATTTTTACAAACAATGGTGACAGGTCCTTTCTCCAAGCTTTTCTTTTCCAGAGACAATAAATCTTACTCCTCTTGCATAACTTCTCATCCAAAAATGGCAGATGAAACAGCAAATTTCAAGAAGCAACAGCAAACAGGTCTACATGGAAAGAACACCACCTAAAACACTATTCATGGCAGAGACTCAGCACAATTCCTGTTTCCCCTGGAAATCTGTGGGTTTTTTGTTTTGTTTTGGGTTGGTTTTTTTTTTTTTTTTTGCTTTTTGTGATGTAAGGAGCAAGAGAAAAGGCATCAGACATGCCTGTGGATCCAATGCACTTGGCACCTGAGGCTGACACATAACTGACCAGTCCCCCACATCCCAAGGACTGCCTCAAAACCTAGAGAAGTTGGAGGAGGCCATTTGGTAGAGCATGGCAGACTCTGGGGTAAGCACAGGTGGTAGCATGTTTTCTCTTTTCCTTGTCCAGATGGCTAAGATAATAGGTTACACACCCATCTTCAGCTCAGACAGGATCAATTATGCTTCTACAATGATGCCCAAATCCTTCTTCTGCATGTTGTTGGATCACATGTCAACCATCCAAGAGTTAATTTTAGTTTAGCGAGTATCAGTTGACTCAGCTGCTGGGAGGAAGACAACTAAGATCTGGAGCTCTTAGATGGATTGCTAATTCAGATATTGGTTCATCAGTCTGCTCACAACCATTCGTCTTTCTGGGAGGTCTTGCAGGGAGCAGGGAGGTAAAGACTGAGAAAAAAACCCAAAACAGCCAGTCTCTGGAGGTTTGAATCCATACAGTCTGAGTAATACTAAATAAACACATTTGTTATTTCCTTCAGTAATTAGAAATGGTAGCTGAAGAAGTTTTCACCATCATCCTTCTTTTCTTAGTGTTAATGGTGGCTTGTCATATCCACTATACTTTAAAGCCTCAGAACGATGCAGGAGCAACAAATAAAAAACAGCTCTGAGAGAAAAAGGAATTTGCCAGTGTTTACAAGATTAAGAGAAACAACTTCTGAAGTTGTCACATCAGCCAGCACCTCTCAGTGCAGTCAGTCATTTTGTCTGCAGGGATAGAAGGCATCTTAGATCCCTCTATACTGCTTATTCATGAGCTGGCACTTCTGGAGTTTCTCAGCTGTTCAAAGAGGCAGGAGAGACTGGGGGGAATTTAAACTTGGATCCTAGAAAGTCTGGCTTCACCTGAGGCCTTGCCTGTCATAATAAAGTCAGGATCTCATGCCACTAAGTATGTTTCCTCCTGCATAAAAAAAAAAAAGCCACTTCTTTTTTCTCTCTTATTCTTTAGCCCCTTCAACAGAAAACATAAGTAAGCTAAAGCAAACAAGCCATGCTAATCCTGGAATAAAAGTGACCGTGCAGAAGGAAAGCCCATCTAGAGTTGAATCTGGTGAGAAACATCAAGGGAAACAAGGAATGCTTCTACTAATACCTCAGCAGCAGAATGTAGACTAGATAAATGTCAGCCCAGTGCTGAAGGGGGCAGGAGACCTGGTGACACAAAATACGGAAAAAACCAAAGTACTTAGCGTCATTGTCACCTTCTTACTGGGAAAACCAGCCTTCAGGCATCTCAGGTTCCTATTACTAGAGGGAAAGTCCAGGGCAAAGAAGGTTCACCCTGGGTGAAGAAGGATCAGGTTAAGGAACATTCAAACAGACCGGACATGTATAAATTCCAATAGGATACACCCACAGGAACTGTGGGAGTTTGCCAATGCCACTGCAAGAGCACTCTCAATTATCTTTAAAAGATCATGGCAATTGAGGAAGGTCCCTGAGGACTGGAAGAAAGCAAGTATCACTCCTATCTTCAAGAAGGGCAAGAATTAGTATCTGGGGAACTACACCACACCTCTATTCCTGGGGAAGGTAATGGAGCAAATTATCCTGCAAACCATTTCTAAATGTGTTAGGGATAAGCAGATGACTGGGACTGGTCAGTATGGCTTTATGATGAGGGAATCTGGGCTCATGAAGTTCAGGAAACTAAGTCCTGCACCTGGGCAGGAACAGCTCCAGGCAGCAGGATAGGCTGGGCACCAACTGGCTGAAGAGCAGCTTGACAGAAAAGGATGTGGTGTTCTGGTGGACATCAAGTTGACCTTGAGCCAGCAACATGCCCTTGTGGCAAAGAAGGGCAACGGTCTCCTGGGCTGTGTTAGGAGGAGTGTGGCCAGCAGACTGAGGGAGGTAATCCTTCCCTGCTCCTCAGCCCTGGTGACATACATCTGGGTCCAGTGTCTAGCTCTGGGCTCCCCAGTTCAAAAGAGATGTGGACCTACTGGAAAGAGTTCAGCGACGGACCACAAAGATGATAATCAGTCATACGAGGAAAGGCTGAGAGAGCTGGGACTGTTCAACCTGCAGAAGAGCAAGCTCAGGGGAGTATAATCAATGTATAAATACCAGATAGGAGGTTGTAAAATAGATGGAGCAGAACTTTTCTCAGTGGTGCCCCATGAAAGGACAGGAGGCAAACAAACACAAATTGAAATACAAGAAATCCCACTTAAACATAAGAAAAAGCTTCTTTACTGTGAGAGCGGCTAAACACTAGAAGAGGTTGCCCGGAGGCGTTCTGGAGTCTCTGTCCCTGTAGACACTCAGAACCTGACCAGACTCAGTGTTAGGCAAACTGCTCCACATGATCCTGCTCTGAGCAGGGGTGGATATCCAGAGGTGCCTGTCAGCCTCAACTGATTCTGTGAAGATTCAGTCACTAGGCAGCATGCTTGTAAGACCTGTACAAGTGGTAAAACTCTCTGCAGCACAGTAGGACAATGCAGCCCTCTCTAAGTCAATGTGCACCTCTTAGACAAATCAGAAACCTGTAACGTTATCTGTCTGTCTGTCTATGGAATCACAGGTGTCATCACTTACTTTGGCTTAGCATTCAGTTCCTGAATGCTCCACTTACACTTCAAAGAAATTAAAAATGCATATAGAAGAAAGAGTGCTTTTGAAAGATTATAGCGGGCTTTGCTTTGCAAGTTCTTCCATTGGCAATAGGAAATCGGTCTGGCTTGTAACTCTAGTGCTGCTATACAAAAAGGCCTGTCCACAGTTAAGATAAAATCCTTATTGAACCTACCGGAATGCCACTGGCACTACTATCTCTCTCTTCCCATACTTTTCTGTAATTCCCTCAGACAGACTTATTTTGGCTTGAAACTTTCCATATTTGCACTTTGTCCAGAAGCAAAGCTTTTTGGATAGTTTTAGCAAAATCTGTTATTTTTTTCCTCTCAACTTTTGTCCAAGCTTAAATTACTTCCAAACAAAAATAGTTCCAGAAATGAGCTCTGACTGCGAAACATTTTCAACAGAATATAGGCGGAGTTTGTCTGATCTGTTAAAATGTAGTAAAAGCATAAAATATACTGGATCTAATGATCCAATCTATTACTGTCCAAATTACCACATGTCATTCCATGTAAGAAATCAAGATCTATGCAGCTATATAAGACCTGGAAAGAGGTATGAGCCTTTTTTGCACATCTCAAAACCACATCAACCCACTTGGAATATAAAATAATCATCAATCTTTCTGATTTTCCTCACTTAAATGAAAAATACAAAGAGTAGTTTAAATAACAAGATGGGGTATTTGTAATACCGCAGTCACCCACAGACCATGGCCTTGTTTGGATATAATTGATGATAAAAGTGTTTTTTCAGTGGTGTTTGGCTAATGGAAAAAAATGAACCTTCCTCGCAAAAAACCTAGCCCTTTTAAAAATAAAAAGCACAGGGTGAAAACATCTAGAAAAGAAACAACTAAAAATCTTCTCCCCTTTCCAACCAGGAGACCCTTCAATATCCTACTACCATTTTAACACAACCTCATCCTGCAGTTTATCAGCCACTGCTGTGAGATACTTTTTTCACTGGTGGCCAGAAGAGGGAAAACCACAATGCAGTGATGATTTAATCCCATTCCTATAGCCTTTCTTTTCCTCCTCTTCTACCTTCTGCTGCAGCTCATTCTAACCTGCTTTGTGCGAGCACTTTCCTGGTACCCTTTTCTAATAATTAACAACAGTACAATACTCAAGCAATGCTCAAAACTGAACACAAGACATTTGTTCGTCTTCACTGCTTGCTGGCATAAAAATAAATCTTACACATATTATCTATCCCTTACAGCAATCTGGAGATAAGCAAAAGGCTAAATTAGCTTGCTGGAAAACAATAAAAGCCTGCACTCATATTTGTAATGTGCACTCAGAAAAACTCAGAACTGCATAGAAATGGATCTGCTTTCTGCATTATATCCTGTGATGTTATTTACCTCATTTAGACAATTAATATGAAACAAGGTAAAAAAAGAACCCCCCACGTAGTCAAACAAGGGATAATGAGGAATTGTGCTGCCAAAAGCGGCAGGCTGGCACTGTCCTTTGAGTAGAGCTATTTGGAAGAACAGATGAGAGCAGAGGCCAGACCAGTATCAAAGCCAGAGTATAATTAGAGACAATTTCAAAGTCAAACTAGAGTCCCCAGAGAAGACAGGGAACCTGTCTAGATTCAAAAGTACGATGGAAAAGCATGAGAAGAGCACTCCTGGTGCTTGGAGATCAAGCTATGTGCACATAAGTCACACATCAAGGGTGTTCGTATAGGCCCAGACAGCGCTGCACTATAGCAGTGTTGGGTGAATCCTAACTCTGCTCTACTGGAAGAGGCAATCAGAAGACAAAGAAGGGGGTAACTGGGAAAAGGAAAGTAAGATGAAGGAGAAAAGCAAGAATTCAGAAAGCCTGGGAAGGGTTTTAGGACTGTCACGAAGGTTGAGGACAAGACAGACTGGGTAAGGACAGGGATCTGTCTGGTCTCTGAGGCAGAGCTGTGCGCAGTAGTGACAGTGAAGACAGTCTGAGGCAAAAGAGTGGGAAGAGGAGGAAACTGATGGGAGGGGAGACAAATGACAGAAAAGCATCTTAAAGACATGCGATTTGTCCAGTGCAGCTGCTGGGATGCAGGGTGTGCGTGCAAGGAAGGTAAGAGGCTCTCTTCTCTCAAAGGATGCTGCTCCTGGGACAGGGCAGACTCAGAGTGACACTTGCATCCACACCCATCCATTTGCACGGGCTGCTCATCGCTCAGTTGTGACCCAGTTACTGGAGCCTCAGCATCTGTGACTGGCTCCTGACAGAAGACTAACGACCTGCAACTGACAAAACTGACACCCAGGGCTGACATATGCACTGGTCAGGAACATTAGTCCAGCCAGGATAAGTGTCTTCAGAACAACATCAGCAGTGGAGTACAGCAAAGCTTACAGAGAGACGTGACCAAAATCTACATAACCTGTGCCTGCTTCATTGTCCTTCGTGACAGGGAGTTGCACAGAACAGCGATAATGTAGGAAGATAGCACATTGCAATCTTCACACATGCCTGAACAGACGTTATCAGCCACCTTTCATTACTTCCCTGCCCTCACATACAGGACCCTTGTTATGATAATTTTGTAACCACAACTCCCTGCTGCAAGTGAGGAGATTCTTACAGACTTCAAATACCAATGCTTTTAGAGTGTTTAAGTAAACACTTTCCTTGCCTTGTTTAGATCTCCCATCCTTACTAAAGCAGTAGCCACTGAGACTGGAAAACATCACATGGTTCTTGACACCAGTTTCAGTTCTCTCCCTTTCCCAAGACCCATATGGTTCATGGTGGAGGGTATGTGATACTTCTCTGGGAATTAGCATCTGTCTTTTCAAACACGGATTCTCATTTCTTCCCTTCCCTGGAGCTAGAACAAAGGACAGGAGTCATAGCAAACCAATCCTGTTTACACCCTCCACCCAGCCCTAGTCTGAAGTGTGGGTGTTAACCTCAATGAGCGGCATGTGCTGCTAGATGTGCCTATGGATTCCCACTGGCTGCGAAAAGGCAGAAAATGGAGTAGGTTTCCTCATCTGGGCCCAATGCTCTGCTCCAGAACAGTGGCAGGCAAAATTTTGTTGTAGTTGTGGAAGTGCAGTGAAAGAGGTAAGGAACTGAAGCAGGAAGAGAAAGGTAAAAGTATGCCTTGCCTCTCCCCTTGTATTTATTGAGCCCCTTAGATTCACACAATTTGGCATGTTATTCTTTTGGATGTGTTCTTGAAAGGTTTATTCAAGCACTGGTGCATCCTCTGACTTGCTACCTTTCATCTCAGCTCCCTGTTTCTCCTACTCTTCTGCCTTGGTTGGCCAGAGTATAAACTTGTATGTCTAAGAGCTGTTCCTTTTGTGTATGCACTGTACTTGGTTCAGTATCTTTGGCTATGCATATAACAAATAAGTCTGCAACTAATAAATACGGCAGTCAATGCACACACTGTCAGATTTTTGCATACGGAAGAAAAACTCTCCTACACTGAAAAAGTTTTGCTGCTAGGGTACAACTATCGGGGCACAGCTGTGTTTTGCATCCACCATGGTAAAAATACTGACCCTTCTTTAAACTGAGGCAAGCATTTGTAAAAAGCTTCTAACGGACGCGGGAAGAATGTGTTCAGGCTGAAGGGCACCTCAATCACATACCAGCTCCAAATGCAAAGAAGAAACTCTTGTCTGGGTACTCTTCCAGCAGGTCCTTCACCCTCCTGCCCATTCGCTCATTTCGCTTGTAGATGAGCTCCTGACGGAAGTAGCTGTCTATCTCTTGGGCAGTAATGCGTTCATGGGCTGGAAGTGTAGCATTAATGAAATTTGGGACCTACAGTAGAAAAAAAAAAAAAAGGTCTTCATGAAAGGGGCATTTATTTCACAGGCAGCCATCATGCACAGGCATTTTGCTCCATCATTGAATGTAGCAATTGCCATGTCTCTCAAGGCACATCCGGTAGGACAAACCCAAAGAAAACTAAAAAAATGACTCAGCGAACTTCTAGTAATCCATAGCACTTCATTTCTCTCAACATTATCATTTCATAAGCCAGCCAGCTGATTTTTTTTTTTTTGATGCAAAGTCAACAAATACTCTCAGTTTGTCACATCACAGATTGTAAATCCTGATTGCTTGGCTGAAGAAAGTAAATATTTGCCCCTGGCTATCTTTAGCTACATACCTCTTCTTTAAAATGCCATAGGTATGACATAACTATAATGATAATTACACTCTTCTGAGAGTTTGACTGGTATCAGGCCCCCCAGGCCATCAAAGAATAACTGTGTAATTTGAACTAGTTAACAAAAACATCCCCAAACTTACCAAAAGAAAGAGGTCCAGATTTTGTCAGGAGAGTAAGTATTACCACCTCTGGTTCCCCTGTCCTCAAGGTACCTTTCAAAATACTGGCTTCCTCCCCTGTGAGTCCCCAGGACAGCTGTGGCTACACACTATCCTGACTTCTTGCTAGTGGAGAGAAAGGTGGGTCTGGAGTTGCAGCCACCCTGAGTTCTTGAGAAGCAGCTTTGGGCATTGTGTCTGCAGGAACTGCTAAGGAAAGGGTCTGCAAGTGGTGGTTTCTGGGGGCAGAGCCACTAAGCCAGGTGCTTTCCCTTGCAAGGCTGCAGCTCTGGAGCCACTCAGACTGATACCAACTGTTTCCAACGGGTTCTTAGCCCACAGTGGATCATCTACTGGTCCAGCACAGGGTCAAATACAACTTGCAGAGTAGTTCTGCTTAAAAATGTAAGCTGATAGTGTTGCAGGCTATTACAACTCAGCTCTGCTGTGAGGGGGGAGTGCCCTGCAGTGGAGACTCTCGTCTAAGTAAAGGGCACTTGCTCTCTCAGAGACAGGCATGTCTCAGCAAGAGCTGTTCTCCCCAAGGATCTCAAGGCAGCGCCATCGGTCTGCAGTCTGTGACACCTCAGCAGAATAGTGATACAGCATCTGTACGTTCTTACAGCACTGGCCTCCTTTGCAAAGCCCTTTGAAATCTGTGAATGAAGTGTACTGTGTGTAAGAGCTGAGCAGTGTTAAAGAGCAGGTTGCCTGCACCTGCAGGCTGAAGGGTGTGCAGGACAGGAAGGTAACAACACGCACGGAAAGCTCAGTAACGAAGAAGCAAGGGTTAGTATGACAGTATTTCCAGCTCTGCAGCACTGCACCATATATATCAAAAGGACATAAGAACATGGTTATTCAGCAGGGAAAGCCCAGGTACCAACACCCACTTGTTCAGCACTGAGAGGCTAGAGCCTACATTTCCACTGATGTGCACGAATTGCCAGGCAGTACCTCATGGACAAGAATAGAGAGGCCTGATGTCTCAGTCTGAGGTTAGCTAATCTAACAGCCCAAACAGGCCAAATTGGACCCTGCTGGGCATTTTCTTGTGGTTTAAAGATCAGAGCATTGCATTCCACTGTGCTGCTTAGGAAACCATCTCCATAAACCAAGTCTGTGAGGCCTCAGAAGGTTTTCTTTTCCTTAATATTCAGTCTAAATCTATCTTTTCTTTGTTTCACTCCATTTCTCTTCTTTGGACCTTGCCCACAGTACACAATCATACTGAAAGGCGACATTAAAAAGCTTGCAACTTGCCCAGCCTTACACAAGCGCCCAAGTCATGAGTGCATTTCTCTGTCACTATTTGCACAAAAGAGCCTGCTGCTCTCTGTTGGCGCTAAGTTCGCTCATACCTAAGCTAGCGTAATGCCACAGGATCCTTAAGAAAATAAAGGATTAACTCATAGAGCTTTGACACTAAAGCAAACACAGCACTCGCCCAAAAGGGAAAGCCAGGTGTGCCTTCATTGCTTGCGTGCAGCAAGACAGGGGTGAGGTGGAGCAGACTCCTGGGACAGGAGGTGCAGGAAAGCGGACGCACCAGGGAGCCAGCGATGTGCCCTTGCCTGCAAAGGGCCTGCCTGAGGAGAGATGAGTGTGAGTGAGACAGGGGTTAGCGCTACGGGGACATGTGCGTAGTACAAGGGCTGTGGTGGCAAGACTCACTTGAGAAGTGTCATGGTTGAAGATGATGGAGCTGAGGTCCCCACAGTTGTAATGCTTGATAAGGTCTTCTGTCGTATAGGGGATCTGGAAACTGCCTGCTCGGAGGCTCTCCTGCTGCAAGAGAGTCTGATTCAAAGCAAAGACCACCTGAGGGAGGGGGAGAGGGAGGAAAAGACAGAGTTCCTGGTGAGTTCTCGTCTCGCCCCTTGAGAAGGTCACAGACATGCAGCCGCCCGCCAAGGGCTCTCTGAAGCTGCTCCCACTCCAAGCGCGCCAGTCCACACGTTGCCAACCCGCGCCTCCTCCAGGTCTGCAGGTACTCACACCTCAGGTCCCAGGAGCCTGCTCATAGGGAACTGACTCTCCACACGTAACTCCAGGAGGTTTTGCCCATGACAAGATTAATACAGAAGATACAAAGGGGCAGACTGAAATAGGGGCAATCTTGCTCCCCTAGATGACAGTTTGCCAGACCACCATAGCGCCCTAAGGCCTGACGGGCTCCTATCCCCACAGCTCCTCAGCCACCTACCCAAATTAAGCATGGCTTCTCCTTGTTTGCCCTTTCTTCCTCATCTGCAAGGAACATTAGCACTGTTGTTTCAGGCTTCATGTCTCCTCCTCCCACACACCCCATTTATTTCAGGCAGGAATGGCTCTCTGGAGCAGGCCAGGGAAGGATGGTGGCTGCTGGGGGACGCAGGTGGCCATTCCCCCCGCAAGCAAAGTCTGAGGGCAGCGGCCGCACAGCGGCCCAGCACTCTCCCCTGGCTGACTGCATTTGCAGGCATGGGGGCTGCCGCTGCCCCGGCTCCCTCCTCCTCCTCGGCTCTCACCTGGGAATGCAAACACTCCCATTCCCTTCGCCTCAAGCTGAACCAGCATGGCTGCCACAGCTCCTACCCCCAGGGAGCCTCTCCCTTGAGCAGAAAGGGAGAAGATCAGCAGAGGTGTCCTCCAGGTGTTGCTCCTTCCCCACCTACAGCACAGCATGGCTCGCCCAGGGCGGTGGCCTCAGGGCCGGACCCAGAGCGCGCTGCTGCTCCCGCTGCCTCCGCCTGGGGCAACGAGCACCCGGTGAGGATGACCACCACGGAAAAAGCGCAAGAGACCAGTTTGGAGCAACACTTGAGAGGGGCCTCTGGAGCCAAACAGATGATGCAGCGCCTCTGTACCTCTCCCTGGCTGCTCCAGCTGCTGCAGCGGGCAGCCACCAAGCCCCAAAAAGGCAGGGAGCCGAGGAAGGACTTGGGGCAGAAACTCCCCAGGCTGAGCGCGTGGGCACGCTGGCGGGGTGTGGAGCTGGTTACTCACGCGCGCAGACAGCAGCTCTCCATCAGCATGTGATCAGTAAAACACTGCCATTGCTCCTTAACACAGAGCTTACTGAAGCTACTGCTGGTTTGCACACCAAGACTCGACAGCTCTAACAAGCCTTCCTACTACCTACTGGCTTATAGTTTATTTCTAAAGGAAGTTAGCTGAGAGATACCGCTGAGGTCTTGAAACACATTTCAAAAGTTACTCTTGGGAGGGTTATTTTCCAAGCTCTGGTGACTCTCTGCAGCCTGATGAGGGCTCTGTGTAATCAAACTCCTTCTGGATATTTCATCAAAAGCACTCTGGAACTGGAGGTATTCACCAACACCATGAAACTCACACGTCAGTAAGCATACTCTTAATGTACTGAGATTATTGAACCAAATCTTGGGATTACAGGACAGGGCAGATCTGGGAACAAACAAGTGCATTTTGCCCTCCCCCAGCACAACAATCGGTCTCATACAGAAAAGTGCAGGTCCCACCAAACTTGAAATCATGCTGTCCCCACTACAGCAAGAGCTGCCCACCTGGATCCAAACCACTGTATTTAACCAAATATGAAAGCACATAACTTAGCATTAGTTCTGGAAGGGTGTTCATGAATAGCAACATTCACTCCCATCTCATGTTTTTAAAAAAGGCAAGAATTCACTTTGTTGGTACAAACTGCACCTGATTAAAAGAATACCTGCAGGTAGACAGTCAGGAAAGTTGCATCAAACCATCCAGTGGCCATCTTGCAAAGGACCTCTGTTTAATTGGGAAGTAAATTAAACCAAAACAAATTGAAACCACTTTATGTCTGAACAGAAGTTTGCATGCAGGCTGGGGTTTATTGCACTCTGAAGCCATCATTCTCCATTTGTTTGGCTTCACTTCCCACACAGAAAAGCCCTAATGGATGTTAATGACCAGATGAGATTCACTGAGAGACAAGCCAAATCCATGCTGAAAATGTGGGGTTTCTACAGCCAGGACTGCTAGGTCATGCCAGGAAAATCTTGTATGTACAAGCAGTCCAGCCAAAAGCACTTCCATGGGAATGGCTTATTTTGTAAGTTATTTGACTACCATAGCAGCATCCACTTGGACAATTTACCATTAAAGCATTAAAACCTTCCTATACTTTGCAGCCGCTGAAACAATGACAGACAGTCCCTGTCCACAGAGCAGGAATAAGACCTGCAGCAGATCCCCTGAGCTGATTAGATAGCTCTGCCTCAACGTAGAGTAAGCACATCAAAGAGGTTTTGCAATCTCTACCGTCTGATTTTCATCCGAACACAAAACAGTGGAGGGTAACCGGCTTCTGCAGAGAAAACACCATCCTGCTGGGCGAGACGTGAGAACAAAGCAAACCTTCCTCTCTCTGCTGTACTCCCACAGCCTGCACTCCTGCTGTCGCCTGCTCTGCATGCTACCTTCTGCTCCACACACATCTCTTCCCTCCTCCCTTGCAGTGTGCTTCAGGTGAAACAAATTCACTCTCCTCCAAACAGACCTGGCCTGGATTGTAGCGGCCAGGTCGAGCCACACAGGCATCTTCCTTCCTCATGCCCACCTCCCGGCCATAAGAAACTAGCAAAGCGCTAAATAAATCTGTCTCAGTTCAAAACCAGAATGACTAACTGCAGTTATGGAGGATTACTGCACACATTTACACAGGAATAGAGGCAACTCACCCCCCTCCTCTCGTATTTCTAAACTTATTGCTGGCACAACACAAAGCTGTAGTGGTGAGGTAGCTTTGGCAGCTCTCTGGTCTTTGCTAAGAGTACATCTTTCTGGGTGTGGAGGCGGGAGAGTTGATACTGGACATGCGAAGAAAGCACCTGAAGGGCTTGCCTGCCCAGCCGGGGAAGCATGAAAGACCTTTCACAAAGAGATGGTTCACATTTCACCTCAAAGAACAAAGTGTCCAAGCTCACTGCCCAAGACTCCTACACCCCATCCTTACCACAACTGCCTGGGGTTGGAGCATCCAGCAGGCTGCCAATGGACCTCACAGCCCAGTCAGTGTTTGTCTTTGCCATGGAGGACTACAGAGGGCTGTTCCCTGCCAAGTCAGGCTTCCCCATGAGCAACATCTTTCCCCATTTGGATCTAGACCTGCATCCTATCACTGTGCATAGCACCTAAGAGAGAAATCACACCTGAAGCCCACCCAGAAAGGGGACTTTCACCTTGGCATTGTGAGGAACAGACAGAGGTGGTCTCACCTCCTTTGATGACAGCAGCAGCAGCCCAAGTCCTTCTGCACCGTTTTTAACCACAGCCCAAGCACTGGGAGCAAGAAAAGTCAAGATATGACAAAGGGGCAGAAACCAAAAGAGCATCAATGTCCTTGACAATTAGCCCTCCCTAATGAGTTAGGGAAACTCATGTCATCAGGCTTTGCACAGCCTCCCTGAGGGAAGTGTAACTCCCTGGCAAAAAGAAGAGGGGTGTAGGGGTAAAGAGGGAGGAGCTGTCTGCAGTACCAGGTGTTGCTTCAAGCTGTGCCCTGGTGAGAAGGTTATCTTTGGTAAATAGTAATGGATAAACACTGTCAGGATCTCAAGAGAAGGATTCCTTAACCTACGGTTCTTAAAGGATTTAATTTGCTGAGGTGGGTCTTGCTCAGAGGCTGATAACTCTTATCTGTCATTATTTCTCAAAGAAAACATTAGACTAGGTGCGAAGTGATACTTAAGGAAGACCACAGCCATCAAACTCTGAGGACTGGATCCCAGTCTTGTTTACCAGATGTGAAAAGCTGAAGGAAGTCGACAGAGCATGAGAAGCAGGGATGAGATCAGCAGATGATCTGAAACTGCTGTATTTGCCTGGCACAAATACTGCTTGCCCTCCTAGCTCTCCATTCAATCCTGCAGTCCTTTCACTTCCAGTAAGTCCAGGGAGTTAAGAAGACAACAGAATAGAAGGGAAGTAGAAAAGAAATTTTCAATTTTTCTTATAAATCAAAACCAAGAATTTGTGCTGCGCTGAGCTCCTCCAGCAAGTGATACAGAAAGTATGCATCTGTCTTCCAGGTATCTCTTGCATTGCACTGTGGTTTACTAATTCGAAAATCTTTCCTGTGTTGGATTCCAGAGAAATCACTCCACATTCATCCTCCTTGCAAAACTCTTCCTTCTTACTTCACACCTCCCCCCCCAGCAACTCTACCCTACTCTGCTGCATTAAGTGTATTCATACTAGCATCAAAGCTTCTCCTGAAAAGATGTATTCGGAGAACAAAAGTAACAAGTTTATTAGAAAGGGATTTTTTTTCCTCCCACCTCCCATTTCCACTGTGATCTCTCTGTCTTCCCGCAACCCTCTCCCTTTTTGTACTGTGGAAAAAATCGATTAAGCTCTCTGGTATACATATTGCTGCAAGCCTCATTCTCCTCCTGGAGATTTCTTCAGCTGTCAGGAGACACTTGTCCCCTTTGCTAGCATTGTTGGAGTGGCCTGCTAGGCTAAGGGGGTGGGGAAAAGGGGGTTAGAGCCCGGCAGATGCCTTTTTTGTCAAAGACAAAAGACCCCCTGCCATCCTCTCCACTTTTCAGCACTTTCATCCACACTGGATCAAAGTGCTGTTCTGCATATGAAAGGAACCTGGCATTATGTGCCTCAAATTAGCCTATCGCCATCCCACTAGCCTCCAAGTCTTCCCAACAAAAGCGCTCACATCTGTTCCATCATTTGCCTCATCTTCTGTTTTTTTTCTCTCCGCTCTCAGTTTTTGAGGGCCATTCAGCCCCTTGAATTATAGTCTGAGGGAGCATCTTCCTTGCTCTGGGATCGCTCAGCCGGACAATTTGCTTTTAATTGTCTTAAGGAATCATGGGCTGCTTTTGGGCCCTTCCCAGCGACTAACTGCATCCATTACAGCTTCCATTCAGCCTCTTCAGCTAATTCTTTCCCTCTTCCTCCTCCTTCTCAAAAGCGTTTCTCTCCTTGCTCTTCACCTGGAGGAGACCATTGCTTCTCTGGGCCAGTGAACGCTACTGCCCCAAATCAAAGCGAGCCTCAAATCAAAGGCATCATGACTATGAAAGTCAACAATCCTCCTTTGTCATGATAATGGTCCAGCAGGCCAAGTGCTGAGAAGAAAGCGGGATTCCTCACTCCAGTGTGACGCAGCTCCTTAGATGTCTGGTGCCCACATCCCAGCTGCCTTCAAGGCAGAAAGTTGGGACTGGCCTTCCCAAAGCCTGGAAACCTGAACCCACCTGCCATGAGGATCCCTGCAAACACCAGGCTGCACACACAGGCAGAAGTAGTCTGATTTTGGCAGGGGCTGAGGATACCAATAGGAGATTTAACCCATCATCTGCAGCCTTCAGAGGAGCCTAAGTCACTTTCAGGGCTGTTGGACCAGATGAGATGCTCCCTGTGGCCCCTGCAACAAGCTTTTGTAGAGAAGAAAGAAAAAGGAAGCAACTCCCCAAACCTGGACCACTTTTGTGAGAAAGACTGGATTCAGGTGACTAGAAGAGACAGGTTATCTGAGGGACTCACCCAGAGGACAAGAGAACAAACAGTACAACAAGTCACTAAAACAAAAAAGAAATTGAAACTTGAAACTATTCTAGGTTGCCTATGAGCTACAAGTTTCCCGTGGGCTTGGTTTTATTTATGGCTTTTGTTCTCAAAGGCCAGCATGGCAAGCAGAGGGAGCACCTCTTCTCTAGCATGATCATCCAAGGCACTTTGATGATGTTCTGCCTCAAATCAGATCCGAAGATGCTGGCAGAGGTAATGCCAGTGAAGAATTTGGTCTTTGATCTGCTGACAACAAACTCACCCTGGCCCATCTGGTGCCAGATTATTGCAGATTCTTCCAGAATTGAACAAAAAGATGCTCTGAAGGTTTTGGTTGTTATCTGATATTTATATAGATTTTATCTGTAGAGATTTTTTATAGATTTATAGAGATTTCAACAAGCCAACATTTCTCCAACTAGGAGCTATAAAAACAAGGGACTCCAATCAGGTACTTCCAAAGCAGTGAATGAATTTATATCATCCTCCTCTTGATGCAGGAGGATGGTAGATAATGCTGAATCAGAGGAACACTGCTTACAGATTACTGCTTACAGTTACAGTGAGCTGCCAGAAGTCCAGCTCACGTACTTGTAAAAGACTGCATTAATACATAGCCTTTTGTCTGAGTAATTTATACTGATTTACAGGCTTTTATCTTTCCACTGACAGCAGGAGAAATAAATATCCCACTATGTGCTGAATGTGGAATAAGACCAGCAGTGGAATAGATTGTTCCCACTTCACAGGTCAGCTTGCTGTTCACAGTGGGACCCCTCCATGACCTTGCTGGGACTTGCTCCCATCTTTCTATAGGACTAATAGTGTGTCTATGAGTCTGCTGATGCACCTGATTCCTGAGAGCTCTCCATCTAAATGCTCACTGGGGCTCCTCCTCATGCTGCAAGAATGCCTCAAGCTTTCATGAAGTTCATCCTTGTGTAGAAAATCTTCGCTCTGTGCTGGAAGTGAACTAGCAATGTGTGTTTGCATGTTACTAGAGAAGGAGATTAAACTTTTTTTTTTTAATTCCATCTTTGTTAAGGATTTTGTAAACTTTAGCAAAGTTTGGTTTTAAAACCTTTGCAAATCAAACCTTCATCAGATACATTTTTACCTCATGAAACAGAACTAGGGACTAGCCCTTGGTATAATTTTCAGGTTTCTACAGTCCTGAACCAAAGTTCAAAGCAAAAATATGGACTTTTAGCACATTACATATAGAATTCCTGCCTGTCTCCTACTCAGTATTTCTTCAGTTAGCAATGTCCATCTTGTTTTGGATTAGCATTGCCACATAGCTCCTAAACTCAGGTCAAGATCAGACTTGGGAACAGTTAATCAAAAGAAAAAGAATTACTAGCAATGCAGATTTCTCTTAGGGTATGCCAATTTTTTTTACAGGACTGTCTAACCAGTATGCTAGTAGCAAGGGCTTCTTTCTTTTGCATGGTTATTTATTTTCCAAGACATTTAATACAGCCATCTCAAAACTGCGTTAAAAGAATAAGAGTTGCAAAGCAAAAAATCTGAAACTAGTGTTCCTTGAGGTGACACTGGCTATACCTTTAAAAGTCAACACCTGCATTAATGTTTTGTTTCTTTGTCTTGCTTTTTTTAAAAAAACCCCAACCTTCTACTAAAATAGGAGTTGCTTTAGTACACCTGCTATTCTTTCTTTTCCACTGGATACTCTTAAATTTAGTGGAAGCAAAACTAAAATACTGAGGTTAACAAAGCAAACTTTTTTTTTTTTACTTTTAAATAACTTTACAGGAAAATTCCCTTAGAAAGGAAAAAAAAAGGCTTTCCAAACAGTAGAACTTATGTAAAAAATGTAGAAATGATGAAGGGTGTGTGCCACTGTAAGGAGTTAGCTAATAACACAGCCAAAGCCCAACCTATCTCCACAGCTTCAACGGCAACACTTAACTTTTTATCTTCCTAAAACGCCATCAGTGAAACTAAATTAATTTAGTATTGATGACCTAGGATTTAGCCTCCATTTTTCTTTCAGTCAACCACATCTGCTCTTTGGAGTGCTGCTAGATGAAAGAAAAACTATTACAGGTCCCCTCCTGTCTGCATTGACTATATTTTCACTTGTCCTCTCTAGCACAGGCCATGCGTAGCTTAGGACTAAACTTGACAGTGATTTGGAAGATTGCTAGAAGTAGCATGTCTCAGAAATGCAGAACACTGAGGTTTGAAACAACTCTCATGAGTTCTTGGGCACCTTTTTTGGTGGAATGGAATAATTCAGAACAGGAACTTTTCATTGGCTTGAGTGCTTCCCTCTCTTTCTGTAAAATTGATGTACATTACTTGCATAATTCATGTGAGCATGAGCAAATCAAGACTATAAAATTATTAGAGTAAACAATCTAGGCTTGCAATGTGATGAACAAGCTCAGACAGTTATTGTATGCTTTCTGGTAACCATGCAACAAGATACTTTGTATTTTCTTGACGTTCTGCCAGCTAGGAAAGCATGTTCTGTATAAAACACTCAGCATTGATAAAACATTTTTCCACTCTACAGAACAATTAGGCCAGGACCGTGGCTGCTGTTCCAAACAGAACAACAACTTTGAACCGGTGTTTACATCAAAAGCAACCTGGAGCATCTTTAACAGAAGCTTCTGGCTTCCAAATGGAGCACAGCAGGGCAAGATGACCTTTTCAAGGTACAGGGGTGAAAGGCAGAGTTTATATTAGTGGTAGACTTGCCAAGAAAAACCTCAAACAAGAACTGCTGAAATGGTCCCTAGCTGGTTTCAGGCAGATCAGAGGCTGGAAGTTCTCAATGCACAAGAGTAATAGCTGAAAAAATTTTTAGATAGTGAAATGCAGGCCTAAAGCTGTGCTCTTCACAGTAATTGTGAGCTCCCAAGCTCACTGTGTATCCCAAGGTGGGGTGTGAATTTGCAAGCCACCAGCTGTGCTGTGTGAATCCCCTGAGAAGATGTTCTTGCAGTGAGCCAGCTCGCTCCACTGCCAGGCAGCACTCCCCCCACCTCTTTGGCTGTACGCCTTGGGACATGACCAGTGGTCCCACTTTAGCCAACACACCACGCTGCCTTTGGGGCAAAATCTAAAATACTCTGAATTTCAGACCCGTGAAAACCCACTTGCTTCCAAGGCAATCAGGGAACTGCTGGGTGTTTGGCACTTCTGAAAGATAGGATGTTTATTGTTAAAAAGTATCTGGATTTTTTGTTTTGGGTTTGTTTGGGTTTTTTTCCTCTTTTCAGTTCTGCTCTTGACAGGGATTGCTGCATGCCAACAAGGACCATTCCAGAATATTAAGTGACTGTGTAAGTTTAACTGATTTGCAAGAAATCTCACAAATCAGGTAAACTATTGCTCTCAAAGTATAGAAGATTTTAACCTGTGGGCTTCTGTGCCAGTTTCAATCCATCCAAAGCCAGAAGAAAGGATACTTATTTCCCCTGCTAAATCGATGACTTACCTGCTGTACAACAGGCCTTTATTATTTTCTTTCCTGACTGCTGACTATATTTTAAAAAAGATGTTAAATCATCAAAAAGTAACTGCAGTCCCTAAAAATATGAAGTCAGAAGGATGTTAGCTCAAATTAGATTGCAGTAGCTTTGTAATAGGCATCTACCAACACTGTCACTTGCAATGGATTGGAACAAAAAGCGTCAGAAGAAAAATTATCTCAAGATTTTGTCAGGCAAGAAGGCCGCGGAGCATCTCTGAATTCATACTCTTCACACCAACTGAACAGAGATTCCTTTATCACCTCTATGAACAGGATGGACAGAAGTCCCAACAATGAGCTAAACTTCTTTTGAGGCCTAGTTAGTTAAATCACTTTGTTAAAGGCCAGGGCAGGTCACCCTCCCCACAGCTATTCCAGCACATGGTCACGCACACTGGCTGTCAGGTTAAGTGTCCTGGATAAACATTTGCCCAGGGACCACTGAGAAAAGTGGAGGTATCTGTCAAGAGCTCATAATTTTCACAAAGTCACCAGGATTACAAAAGTCTGCCTGGTAAGATTAAGATGGCCTAAAATAAGCAGGAAGGCTCTGTGGTGTGATGAAATGTGGTGGTAAAACAAGAACAAAGCACAGCAAGATTTATCTCATGGGCATGTCGTACTTTGGCCTTGGAAGGGAACACCTAGGTAGTTTTCCTGGTCTAGGGAGGGCAATGCTTTTTCATAAGTTATGTGGAAAAGCTGCAGTGCAACTGATAGCAACTCAACCAGCAACTCCATGTATGGAAAAATGCAAGAATACGTTGGCTTAAGTTCTGTAACTTTCACCACCAAAGCAAAAAGCTCTGGTGCACTCAGAGTTGTGCAAAGGCTTTAAAGGCGTAACAGGATGTGAATCACCCTTCTCCAAATCCAGTTTTGGAAATAACAGACAAACACTATTGTACAACAGCAGTTGCTTGGTGAATATCTGCTAAAACTGTGACAGAAACAAAACAATAAGCAGGTAATCAGGCCAACAAAGTTCAAGCAGCTGAACGGTTCATCCTTCCTAAGTTGGGTAAGTTCTGACAAGCTGTAATTTTAGACTAGTAGGATCTTTCCCAGGGACTCCCAAGTGATTTAATTCCATTTTTTGGACAACAAACCCTCAAGAAGGCCTCTACAGCACAGATGTGAGACTTGCACTCCAAAAGTCTAGTCTGAAAACAATTTTGAATGAGAACACACCATATACAAATTTTTGGGTTAAGCTTCATTACTACTATGCACCCCAAATATCTGCATCATTACACATTTACACATTGTTACTAATGTGCATCTTCTCTGTGTCAAGCAACAGCTGTAGGAATTCCTTATGCTCATGTCTCCTCAGTTAGTATGTGAGATGTGGGTCCACAAGCCATGTGTCTACGCAGTGTTGCGACACTGGATTAAGGATAAAAGAGTTCAGAGATTACCTCACTCTGGATTGTGACACAGAATAGATAACAAAAATAAGCTATCCATCCCTTCGAATACACTACGTCCCCCACCATAAAGATCCTACAGGGTTTTTTTTAAACATTCATATATTTGAAAGGATTAAAATGCTACCCCCAAACTCATATACAAGGAAAATAAAATTGGCATTGAGAAACTTGTGTTAAAATCCAAAAGACAAAAGAAACGATCTCTTATAATTCATTAACTCTTACAAATTCCTCATTTTATCATCTTGGAAAAAATGCTGCCCTGTTGGTGTTTCTGATCAGTCTTCATCTTTAACCTTTCTAACTAGAAACAATTCTTGAGACAAAGTTGCCTCCTTAGAACAGGACATCTGGTACATACACATCTGCAATGTATGATTCCCAAAGAGGGATGGAAGCAAGACTATTTTAGCACAGGCATTAACATGAAGGGCCCCACCGGACTAGCTCATGTCGCAGCTCAATGGCAGCTCAACACAGCCCTGCTCAAAGACTACGCACACCAGTATGCCACAATACACAATGCATCCTTATGTTGGTGTGTTTTTCCACCACACCCTGTCATGCTTCTGTTTCCAAATTTGTGCTCATTCACCCTTCAAAGCAACCCTAGCTCCAAACCTCCCCTTCCTTCCTACTGTCTTCCCAGGGGCATTAGCTTGCTTTTTTACTCAAGCTCATCTTTTGGTTTTTTTGCCTCCTTACATATGAGCAGGACAGGGAATTCACTGAAGACAGAGAAATGTCAGTATTTCTTTTCCCCTATTTTTTCCCGACTCAGCAATACTTCAGCTTGGAAGAAAAGCCCACAAAAGCCCTGCTGGTGTAGGAATCTTCCCAGACATTGCCCTAAGAACACTCATCCAAAACCACTCATCAACCAATACCAGACATGAGTTGCTCTCACTGATGCCAGTTCTTCAGGCTCTACACCGTTCATGATTAAATACAGCTAAACACAAACAACAGAGATTTCCTGTTCAGAACTTGTCATGCTTACTATCTTGTTAAACATCCCTGGTGGTGAAAAGTAAATTCACATGAAACAAACATTTAGTTAGGGAACGTTACATAGAATAACACTTGTTTGTGACAGATAAAACAAGGAATGAAATTACCATCCCTCAGAACAGCATTTCAAACTCTTCATAAAATCATAGAATGTTCTGGGTTGGAAGGGACCCCTAGAGGTCATCTAGTCCAACCCCCCTGCAGTGAGCAGGGACACTGCTAACCAGATCAGGTTGCTCAGAGCCCCGTCCAACCTGGCCTTGAATGTTGCCAGGGATGGGGCCTCCACTACCTC
>JAKFQP010000045.1:1366194-1419409 GCA_023375905.1 Nycticorax nycticorax
TGGGCTTGTTCAGCCTGAAGAAGAGAAGACTGAGAGGGGACCTCATCAATACATAAAAATATCTTAAGGATGGATGTCACAAGGATGGAGCCAGAGTCTTTGCAGTGGTGCCCAGCGACAGGACAAGGGGCAATGGGCACAAACTGAAACATAAGAGGTTTCAGTTGAATATGAGGAAAAACTTCTTTACTCTGAGAGTGACAGAGCACTGGAATAGGCTGCCCAGGGGGGTTGTGGAGTCTCCTTCTCTGGAGATATTCAAAGCCCACCTGGATGATGTCCTGTGCAACATGCTCTAGGAGAACCTGCTTTAGCAGGGGGGTTGGACTAGATGTTCTCCCGAGGTCCCTTCCAACCCTTGCGATTCTGTGATTCTTGTGCCAAGGGCTCCAGAGCTGGACACAAGATGCAGGTGGGGTCTCACCAGAGCAGAGCGGCAGAATCACCTCCCTCGACCTGCTTTGATGCAGCCTCCTTGTAAAAATCCAAAAAACTGAAATGGGGTCAAACCTCCAGAACATCCTGAGCAATTTGGAATTAATGCAACAGGAAATTTGTTTCTCAAGAGGTTTCAGAAGCCTCTGGAAGTTTTGCACATCAACCCCACTGTGATCTCTGTGAGACCAGTAGAGATCTGTAAAATACCGTGGGTACACATGTGAATTCCAAGGACAGAGGACATCAAAGCCTTTTGTCATGTGCATGCACACTACTGTCCAAAAAATTCAGTCCTGACCAGCTAGTCTTCCAGCTGAGCAGTGCTGCAAATAAAGTGTAACACTCTTGCTAGCATCTCACTTTGCTGTTTCTATGCTCCTTCTCACATTCAGAAACAGGATTTAATGCTATATGAGCACATTGAGTTGTTTCTGATACATTGGTTGAATCCCCTCTTCCTACCGCATAAACCTGAGCTCTACATAAATTCTCCCCCTTCAACATTCCAAGCCCTTTTCCAGACTTAGTCTTCCCCTTCTGCTTGTTTGTGTGTGACCAGTTGGCATTCAACCTGATTGCATGACTATCCAAATCAGCCCCAGAGTCAGTGAAAATGCCCTTGCTAGGCTGGACACCTGACAAGCTTAGCCAGAACTTGCTCAGTTCAATGCTCCCAGGTTTTTGCTGCTCCAAAGGTGGGAGGAGAAGGGTAGGGTCCATTTCTGGTGGTCACATACTCAGTGCTTGACCTCATATGCTAACTGCCATCACATTTGCTTTTTATAATCCCAGACTCAATGGCAATTGTTTCATTATCAAATGCAAATATGAGTTGCAACGCTGATATATCACAGTCTTCTAACATGACAGTATTCATGTTCTGCCAGGTGACAAGAAGCATTGAGGAAGGCGTTTCTTCCGCACCCATCCTTAAATGGTGACAGTGAGATCCAAGGGAGACAACTCACTCCCTTGGTATGTCCTCTACTGAACATCAAAGCTTAGTACCAAACCCAGAACCCCAATCCTTTGCAGCCCCTACTACAACTCCCTTGTACAAACCCTTCCAGGAGACCTTTCAGATGATGCAGACAGCACTGCTACCAGACATGTGTCCTGCTTGTCTAATGTGCACACCAGGAAAGTGTGAGTTTACAAACATAAAAATAGCAGCACCACTGGTTAAGAAATGCAAACCTGAGTCATACTCCAGGCCTACACCTAGTATGTCCAATTGTATGAAATGTTCATAAACATTTCAAGCCAAGTAAAATAAAACCTGAAGGCTGTACGCTCTGTCAAATAACTCCCCCATTCCCTATTGTTGGCTATGGAAATTGACAAGCCATCCCAGCTCTGGGACCCCAAGTTCTCTTTTTGCAAGAAAGACAATCAAATAAGTGTAAATCCAAATTGTGGTAATTCCCTCCTGAGTCTGTCTGCTACAGATATCCAGTCCCTTCTGGGACTCTACTACCCCTCTGCAGGGGCCCTTAATAAACATTATTAGCACCTTTATTTTTCATCCAGGAAGGAACATACAGACAATTTTACTTATAGTCCAGTAAATCCAACCCAATGTTTTCAGTTTACTCAGCGATCACATAATTCTGCTCCAAAGACCATCAAAGTTTTTTCAGCACAATCTTTTATCCTGAATGACCTCATGATACTCAAAAGCCACTGGCCCAACCCTCAGTACATTGTGTCAAGGATGTACTTTAGTGCAGCTCACTGTTTATTTAAATTGTGGTCAGACAGACCAGTCATCCAAGGACATCAGATGACGGTCCATGAAATGACTGCACATTTTAAAAGCCATCATCAAAAAACAGACTCAAGCAATCATGAAATAAAAATAATTAACACTTTAAGCCTAGCATAATTTTTCTCTGCTGATGGAATTGTTGCAATTGCACTGCACAAGATGGCCTGCAATTCTCCAACCACCAGAAAGAGCTAATTCAATTTTAATTTAAAATAGCTGAAAAACACTGTTTGATATAAGTGCTGCCATATCTGACCTTTTTTCATTTCAAAATGGTATTAATTCAAACTGTCTGCTCAACAATTTCCAAGGACGTACTTTTATCTTTTTAAAGGCTGTTACTACATTTGCCTATTCCAGTTTTCTTGGATCTCACTTAAATGTTCAAAAAGGCTGGCTAGCAGTTCACAGTATCCTGTGCTAGTTCCTTTAGAAGCATTGGCTGTGTGTCGTCCGGTCCCGCTGGTTTTGAAATGGTTAGTTTTACCAGGTATCCTCTCACCCACCCCACTTGCTGGCTAAATCAACATCAGTCCTATTCTTTTCCTAATGGTCCACAACAGCACTAAAATATTTGCTTGCTTCAGTCTTTCCTCCATCCCCAGATACTCCAAAGCTGTTCTTTCAAGAGCTTCTCTCTTTTTATTTTCCTTTCCTACCTCCACAGCTTTTGATTCCCTGCTGCAAAATGGCACAATGAATATTCCTGCATTACAAGGGACTTTGCACCAGTGCAGAACTGCTGGTGGAGAGTTCTCAAAAAATCTGGCCACCAGAAAATCCATTTTAAAACACTTCTTCCTTCTGCCCACTCCATTTTTGTATCACACTCATTAGACTGCATGGCTTTACCTACCCTAGAAGCACAAGTTTAACAAGTCTAATAAGTCAAGTAAAAAGTGCTGGATTTAAGTAAGCATAAATCTGTACACTCAATTTCCTTCATTTGAAAGGGAACATAAGCAACAAAGCATTAGCTGCAGCAATAACTGTTTTGGCTAAACCCAGAAGAAAGTCCTCTGAAACTTTTCCACAGTTTTGAGTGGCAACTAGACATTTACAGGCTACTCTAGGTGGGGGCAGGAGGGGATGGTAGAAGGGGAGTCCCACATCTGCTTCTGTAAAGTTTTTTTACAGTCTTCTAAATTCATAACTGCTGACACAAGAAAATACCTCTGCTTTTGTCATGAGGGCCTTCATCCTCAGTCCTGTTCTCTTGAAAAAACCTGTAATGGAGAACGGGGTGTCCTTCAAAATTGTTAGCAAGCACTACAGCTAACACACAGAAGAAGCTTTTGAAGAAAACACACACTCTAGAGGGAAAAAAAACCCTAACAGCCCAAATGCTACTAATCACGTTTCACTTTCACAAAGAGTGACCAGATGGATGCACCAAGCCTGCTGAAACAGCTCACTAGCAACTACCAGAAGCTTGGACCATGAGCTGGCTGCTGGCACAAATGCTTCTATCTGCAAGGGTCACCCTCCTCCTCTGCAGATGTGAAATACCAATCTCAGACACGGTGCTACAGCTGACAGAGCTCCCAAAAGATTTGCTGCTCCTCTTTTCACCTAGCCACACACGCCAAACATGGACTTTAGCCAGAGTACACGTACCACCCTGTCCTGCTAGCCATGGCTTGAGGAGCCCATAGCCACATGTGGCTTGTGACCCGTGCAGCACTGCAGAAAGTCAGATACCACGATCCAAACACTCAGTTCAGGATCACTGCACAAACTAGTACAGCCGAGCACAGTAAAACATGATCCTTCCACATTTTGTTTTATTCTTGATACAGTTTAACACTATTTAATAAGTGTTTCCTATCCAGCAAAAGAGTATGGGATTTACTGCATTAATGGAATGAACGTGTAATTACAAGTAATTTGCAACATTTCTGACAAATTTGGGTCTCAAGTCTGTCACATCTCTTGAGCTTCCAAACCAAAAGGGCACTGAAATCAAAGGACTTTTCATATTTACAAACAGGCAATACGTTTAAGCAAGCTAATTCATGAGGTCCTCCCGGGACAGGGGCTCTCACTGCAAACTGAACGTGCCTTTCTATAATAGGCTAAGGAGCTCAAAATAACAAAATTGATTGTGAACTCCCACCTCTCTATCTCAGTACATGGAGATTTATCATGACAAATGCGTTTTTGGGGTTTTGTTTTTTGTTGTTGTTAATTCCAAGGTCAAAAAAGTCCTCAGAATTTCTTTGGAAACGGAGTGATATTTCACAATAAGTATGGTAAAATGGAAGGATAATCTCAGGTGGATCGTATGAAAATATGGGAACTAAAAATCAAAATTGATACACAAATAAATGTGAGGAATTATTGGGAAGCTAGCCATATTATCACACAGGATCTTTGGGTGGCAGGGCACCAGAAAGTTCACGAGTCAAGAACATGATGCTTTTGCAAAAGGCATTTTCCAAGAGTGTAATATGCAAATGCTGGGAAGTAATTGACCTGTCCTATCCAGCCCTGTCGAGGCCTCTGCCAGAGTTTTGCATCTACTTTGGGACACTGCTGACACAGAAACAAATTCAGAGCCCAGAAGAGAAAAGGAAGACTGCTCAGAAGCTTGGAAACATAAGCTACAAGAAAGGACTCTGGCTTCATCAGTTTAGAAAAGAGAAGCCCGAGGAAGGAGACAGGCATTACCACAGTTCACCCTGCACCAACACTGCAACAGCGAGCGTTCAGCTTGCAACGAAGAGTGCTTTAGGTACAGGAGGAAGCCAAAATGGGCAGGAATGGGGCAGGGATAGATTCTCTGGGGTCACTGTACAATCTCCACCACTGGATCTAAGGCACCATTAGCCTCATTTCCCAGGCATCATTTTGGTGTACTTCTGCCTTGGGACAAGAAGATGAATAAGGTCTCCACAGCTTCAGCAAGTCTTTTTGGCTGTCATACACAAATGCTCATACAGTACAAGTGCGCGTATTGTCTTCTTCAGGTAAGAAGACAGTAACTGGAAGCAGAAAGACACACTGATGTTAGGAAAGGCTGAGTGTGCTGAGCAGAGCCTGCATGCAGAGCACACCTGGTCCTCCTGCCGCTGAGCTCTGGCAGTTGCCCTGATAGCCATGATGTTAGGGCTCCTGGCTGTCACCTGTCTTCAGGTCCCAGCGCATAGGGGATGCCCTGATGTGGCCTGCTAATGTTTTCTACTGTACATTTCTGTGTTGCAATGCACATGTGACAGTTTTTCAGCCTTTGACACCTAAACCATCTCTGCTTACCATCCTCCTAGGCTATATTCTTAAGGAAAGGACACTCAAAAAATGGCTCTTTCAGACAGTAAAGTAAGCAAAATACTAGGTACTACATGTGTCCAGCCAATCAAAGGCAAAAAGGAAGCAAGCTCTGTCTTTGTAAACTGTATTAGAAAGCACAGACAAAAACAACCCAGGTGCCTCAAACTGGCATTTCCGACTACAGTAGCATCAATTGAATTGTTCAAGTCCATCTCCATTTTCAACTGACAAAATAATTGAGGATTTTATCTTTTTAAAATGTATGTTGCGTTATTTTCCCAGTTATCTCTGCAACTTTCCCTATCTTCTAGGCCTAGCTACTTTGCCCAGAACTTTCTTGTTTCAAGGGATACCAGAGTACTGGATCTTTCCAGCAGGGGAAAATCGAGCACTGAAACAAAGTCGTATTGAATGTCAGGTTGCTCCACTATCTAGTCTTTTTTGTGTATCTGTGTTTCCTTATTTTAAAAGTTCCAGATGATGCTGCAATATGAAACTGAAATTGAAATTACACAATAATTAATTGACAGCCATCCAGTATGGGGGAAATAAAGGTATGCAGAAAGTCAGTGTCCAAAATAATCAGATAATTTTACTAAAGATTAATTTCTGAGAAGACAGGCTATGGAAAAGCACACTTTTCCTGGTAAATTCATTAAACTTGGTAAACCTGCAAGATCTGGCATGTTTCTCAATTTTTGTTACATTTTTGTTACGTGACAGAACAATTTCACCTTGGAGATTGTCTACATAGTGGTGGTTAGCATCTCCTCTGGATCATCACACCTGATGGCAATAAAATCATCCACATCATATGAGCTCAGTACCCACAGGAGCGGTCTGCAAACCAGCTCAGTCAAGAATTTTAATAACTGCCAACTGCAGTCAATTAATTGGTCCTTCAATTTAAATTTTATTAAATTAATGAAACAAATCAGTTTATTTATAAACCTACTTAACATACCAAGTGTCATTAAATTTGCTGTTAATTTAATTACTGAACAGAAACCATTCATGCACATCTGCAGAGTCCACAGGCCACTCAACTTGTTTCTATAGCAGAGACGGATTCACAACATATTTCTAGCAACTGGAAAAGATTGCTGAAAGTGTGACTGCAGCCAAGGGACTGCACCAGTCTCTGCCACACATGGGTCCCATCCACAAGTCTTTACAGCAAAGGAAAAAAAGCCCAAAAAAACCCAAGTCTCACAAGAAAAGTTATGATTTCTCAGTACTCCAATCCTTACCAATAAATCATCTCTGCCAAACCCTGCCCCTTGATTCTGCGTCTTGCTCAGATCCTCTTCACACACCTGACCTCCCATCGTACTGCTGCTTCCCCTCAGCATGCTCGCATGCACGCACACGCTCCACTTGCACAGAAACACGCACCACCCAGGGAAGCCTGAACGGCAATTTCAGAGCAGCGTTACGGAGCAGCTGAGGCTGCTCCCCAGTACAGGACAGCTCCAACAGAGGTGGATCTAGTGCATTCGCCTTCCCTGTAAGACTCAGACTTGGTAGGCAGTGCACCCAGCACTGATGGCCAGTCCTAATGCTGCTGAGGCAGAACAGCAGCTGCAAGGCTTCACCCACGCTAGCAAGCTTACGCTTACGTCCACACAGACAAAAAGCCACAACTGCCGCAGCATCAGCAGCACCTGAAGCTGCATCCCCAGCACAGGCTGCCTGAGGTTTTTACTTGGAGGCAGATGAAAAGCAGGATGAGAAAGTGTGCACCGTGCAAGTGCCTGGATGCCAGTGTTGCCATGTGGTGTGAAACCTGGGCAGAAGGTTGAACAGCAGAAACAATAATGGTAACCAGCAGTTTGCCCACATTTTGCCATGCTGCCACAAAACCAGCTCCCACATGGAAGAAGCTTGGTGGTCAGAAGCTTGACACTGTACCAGCCGCAATCAGCAGGCTGCAGGAGGAAAGGCTCCTGCTGAAGAGGACTGGCAGGACAGGCTGCAGAGAGCAAGCAACAGCCAAGTTTAAACCTTGGTAGCAGATGGGATTTGCTGCTAAGGTGTTGCAGCACGCCTAGTCTTAGTAAGTGTGCATGTTTCCCTTGACTGGAATGGCACCGGCCGCTCTTACCTTCCCCTGAATCATGAAAGTTCCCGTAGTTATGGAGGAGAAAAACAGACAGAAGAGGATTCTGTGCCATAGCATTTACACAGACCTCATATTCTCCACAAGATTTCTTACAACTTCCAAATATATCCAGAAGTCTTCTTTCAGTGTAGATGATGAAACCTGGTATTGCCTTCCTTAGTACTGACTTTCAAGGCAATCCACAGGCAGGCACTTCTAGTCTCTCCCTACCACTTTACATAACCAATGACTTCAAAGCCCAGAAGAAATTTGCATACAACAGCTGGATCTTTTAGTGACCACCAAGAATAGCAAGCAAACAGGTGCTCTGGGAAATGCTGGGCAGAAGGAAATCAAAGCTGTTAGAGATGCAGAACAAGCCCAGGAAGTCAGCACAAGGCATATCCAGCCAGCTTTCTGAAAGTCATAGCAAGGTTTTTCAAAACTGGTTCTCCAAAGTCAACCTATGTTTAAGTTTCTGGTTTCTGTGTGTAAAGAGACTGCATTTCAAAAATCCTGTGCCTCTTTCAGGCCAATTCAAATAATTGGGAGTCAGTACCTCTAAAACAAAATTTAACTTTTACAAGCAAATATAATGGGATAACAATTTAAAAATAAGTAATTTTGAAGCTACAAGAAGGATTTTCAGCTAAGTCATAGTCCCTCTAGGTCTCCAATTCTCATAAAATTGAGATTACAGCCATACACTGCAATTCAAAACAGAGAGATCCTTCCATACCCTGGAAAATTCTAATGGAAAAAGAAACCCTTTACCACCCACTTTTACGTGTAACATTAAAAGCCATAGCTGAGAAAATATGATTCCTTGGCCTGGGGCTATGAAATCCAGTGGGGAGAGAGAATAAACATCATCTACCAAGACTGTGCTGAAGCACCATTTAATCTGCAAAACTCAAGGACATGGCTTGTCTTCTCTAATTCAGGCTCCTTCCCTCCTGTCTTATTTTGCTACATCCTAATAAAAAGCATGAATTGTATGTGCAAAAAGTCCAAATTTCCCTTGATCCAAGTTACACCAAGCCCATGTTTCCAAAAAGCCAAAAAGAAAAGCCCACTCAGGATCACTGGAAGGTTTTTTTTTTTCACCCGTCTTTGCCCACCCTCCTGTCTCTGCGATAAGCATAATCCATGGAAAAGATACTCAGCAAAGCACTTGGAAATCAAGCCACAACCTTCACCTCTGCTCTAGGCCAAAAAGCATGCTGACACTTTTCCTTTGCATCCTTGTCACATAGCAATGCAGCTGAGAGCTTAGCCAAACCAACAAGAAGCATAGTCTTCTCACCCCCAGAAATCTGAGCAGATACATTGTGCTCTCCTAACAGCTGGAAAAATGGCTTGTTCACAGCTTCTTCTGCAGTGACACTGATGATGGGATTGTCACAACACAGGGAAGGTAACTGTGAGAAGATTCAGACCTAAAATCCTCTTACAAACTGTGTCACTGAAAAGAACAAGGGTGCTTTAAATAGCTCCTTCAAAATCCAGTACTATACAGATTTTGGTCTATCCCAGGCAGCCCTAACGAGCAAAGATTTTTCAGATGCAGACAGAGGATGTAGAAGTCCAAATCCCACTGAGACTAATAGGGCTCGTTCTTCTAATCCACTTAGCACTTTCCAAAATCTGCTTAATCCAATACATATTTACTAATATGGCAAATAGCACATGCAGGAGCAATGGGGGCGTTCTGCCTTCACACTGCAAGAAGCCTATAGAAAAATGTAAAGGAATTTCAGAAGTACTTTCAAGTTACTTCTCAGGTGACTTCTGCGGTGGCTTGCCAGCTGGTGTTCAGCACACATTGCCAAATGGTCCTCGCTTCAGCTTTGCACCTGCTACAGCACCAGCAGTCACTGGGCATCACTCATTGCACTAAGCACAAACCCACCAACATGACCCATAGGCTTAAACTAAAAGTACCACGACCCAGCGTCACTCATTTAACCATGGGAGACAAAGCACTTGGGAACATTAGGTTCAGGCCATAAAGGAGCACCTGCATGAACCCCGCCTCCCAACTTTTGTAATCTGAAGGGATTTACCCACCTGCTATTTTTCAACATGCCTATTCGTGACAGAAGTGTAAAATACTGTCTCGGAAGTAACTCAATTTACCCTGATCAGAGCTCTGAAAACAGAGAAATCCTGAGACATCACCTACCCTCCCCCCAAGAAGTATGTAGAGAGACACTCTGGTGCAGCATTATGCTCTAAAGTAATTATGTTTTAGAAGATAATCTTCTCAAACGTGACACTCTAATTCCTGCTAGAGGAACAGAGGTTTATTAAGAGGCAAAATACAATAAATACATGCTACAGCTGGGTCTCTGCAATGCTGGGCCACTGTCAATCCTAGTAAAATCTGTGCTAAAATTAGGCCAACATAAATTAACAAATCCACCTTCTCTAAATCATTTAACAAGAAAATATTTTTTTTTAAATAGAAAAGATCACAAACAAGAGCAGCATCACCTGAGGTTAACAGACACATTAACAGAATAGTGGAGAGAGTAAGCAAAACAACCCTATTTTGGTATTTCCTTTTCTCCTAGGCAATTATTTGGTTGCTGCTTACAAAACAGATTTTGTACCCATCCACAAAAGCACATCTGCTGTAATCCTGGTGAATATTTTCTACTTTTTGCCAGTCCAGAATGGCATTCTTAGCTACTGAAAGAAAACATATGATATTTATTTTATTAACATAGCTTCAGTGCATGTGAAAAATCTAGACTTCTTGGGGGGGGCTAAATCCACCTTAATTCGAAGCAGTCGGACTACCTCACATGCACCCTCAGCTTGCTTTGCAGTAACAACCCAACTTCCACCTCTCTAAAAGGCTACTGAAATGGCTTGTTACTACTCAGGAAAAGACATTCTCAAGCTCGAAAAGGATCAGCCTCTCAGGAGTCCTTAAAAAACTGAACCTAGAGTGTGACTAAAGCATGTGGACAGGCTTTACCTGTTTTGGAAAGGCAAAAGCAGAAGCAGCATGCTACCACCCACTCTGTGCCTGTGAATTTTCTTGCTACTGCTATTTCCAAGTACTGGATCAGTGTATTCAAGGCAACATCTTCATAACAGCTCTGCAGAGCACTGTTTATCCTCATCTCATACAAGGAAAAGAAGGCACAAGAGAGGCAGGAAGGCAGTGGCAGGGCTGGGAATTAAAGCCAGGTCTTCCTATTACAAGGTTTCAGCCTGGAGACACAAGGCTCTTCTTCTGTCACATACCATGCCATGGCACCCTTCAAAGGAAAAGAATGCTTTTGCCAAAAACTCACAAATAACAGTCCTAGAAATTGTCTCTTTCAAAACATCATCAAGACTACATTTGGCTGGGTTTGTTTTGTTGGGTTTTTTTCAAACTGAGGACTCCCCAATCTTTTGACAAAACTTTTCATAGAAAAGAGTCCACCTCAAATTCTCAGAGCGAACCTAGTCAAAGCCCTCTACAGAACTCTCAGTGATGAATTACAGTGCTGCCACAGAGCTGGTCCGGAGAACAGGCATGGATGAGATGTGGAGGGCACTACACCACACTGTCATCCTGAACAAGATATATAGAAGTCTGCAGGAGCACGACAGCATCTGCTTCCCCTCTAGCCCACAGGTCCTGTTTGCAGAAATTTGCCTCCCGCCACCACTTGCAAGCAAGGCTCTAGGATTACCAAAGTCTGCCTCTAGCCTAGACCTTGCCTTGCAAGCCCTGCTTGGTGTCCTTGTACACATCCTCTGGGCTCAGCCTCCTTTCATTATTATCTGGTGGCAACTCTCTAGTACGTATCAGAACTAATCACTCTGAGGAGACAAACACAGAGAGAGGCAAGGAGAACACACCACTCAACCGGGTGCCCTGACACCTACAGTATGTGTTTGAAGCATCTGATCCCTCCTCTCCCACTTCACATACCTCAGTCCCACAATAGCATAGGTGCTCTATGCTCTTCTCTTTTCAAGGGAAGATGCAATTTGCGTAGGTTGGGCACTTGAAAAACATACCACACTGCAGTGCAGGGCCCAGGCCAGCCTAGATTATATATCAACAGTTAAGCTGGATACATCAGCATGCTGTTCCTCTGAATCTGTTACAGTGAGCTAATTATCCAATAGCACTTGTTACACTCCAATTCACTCCTTTACAGGACTGCGTCTTGTTCAACTTTCCCTCCCGTCTAAACGAGGACAAGATGCAAGCCAGGCCTCAGCTGGATGCACCAGCTGGGCTACCAGCTCACCTGCTGCTGGGAGTCCAAAGCTGGCTTGCTGCTCTTGTGCAGCCACGTGGCATCCCAGCTGCCTAGTGAAATGCTACACTGCTTGCCTGCAGCGAAGGAAAAGCTAGAAAACAGTGACCTGAGAGGGTTCTAAACCTGGAAGACATTTAAGAAGAGGCCAACACGTATTTAATTCAGCTGACCTGTTTCACATGCTTTGACCTGTTTGAACAGGTAACACTGTTTATCAGCAGGTCCAGATCAGCAGCCACAAAAATCACATTACAAGGAAGATGGTTTAATGGAAACTCTTCTCTTGTAGATGCAGTCCCAAAGCAGCCCCTTTTCCTGGGCTGGTTTCTCAATTCTAGTGAAGTCTTCCAGTTTGAAAGATTAGAGACAACAGACGAAGGGCTCAGTCTGTTACACACCTCGTTCTCCTGTAGAAGATATGATTATCTATTTTAACTGATAAGAGTAGATTTGTCTCTTCTTCCTTCCTTGCTCCTGACTGCATTTTTCTGCATGCATTTTCTGCCATGATGTATCTGCAACCACTGAACCCTTCTCTGGTTTGTAAGCCACTGAAGTGTGGCTCTTTTCAAGGGCAGCAACAGGGCTGAATGTTTGCAAGTTTTTCCAAGTAAACCAGTCCCTAGATTTGGGAATGACAAGCCAGAAAGGACTTCAAGGCCATAACTGCTAGACTACCCTGCAACCCAGAGGTATGCTGCATCCCACAGTTCACTGCACCTACATACTCTATTCTCCCTGTGACTGCTTCTCAGGAGCTCTCCTCTGGCTAAAAATTCCAGTACATGTTTTGTACCTCCAAACCCAGACTGCTTTTGATACGTGGCTCCGGAAAGATTATCTGTTCCTGCCTTGCTAATGTAGGCTAGCTTCCTCTAATTCTTATTACAAGGCAGTGAAAAAAAGCAATTCCTTCATCCCTGTGCCTGCCTGGTCAGTATCTTCTCTGTGCTAGCCAAGTTCAGCAGAACAGCTGTAACGCACTCACCGTCCCTTAGCAATAACGTACCCCTAGCGCAGGAAGTCCCTGTGCCTCTGATAACCTGAAACTGGGAGATCATGCAGGGGGAAGTAAATTATGCATGTTGTGTTTCTTATGCTCATTCCCTCAGTACCCAGTGGGTGAAATCTAGCTATTAGAACTCCCAATTTTTATAGTTAAGCAGTGAATGCAAAGGTATCATTAAAAAGTCAGGCTGAACTGGGACAGACTGGAAAGAACGCAAGTGAGTAAAATTTGTCTTCTTGCACAATTTGCAGTTGTCAACACTCACAGCCCAGGAGAGGCGAACTGATCTGCAAAGCAGAACAGGAGAGTCCCTTGCCACATCTGATTAGATAGAGCACAGAACTGCACATTAAATTCGGCGGAGTCCACAGAGCAGCAGGCTGCAAATCAGGGACAGCTGGATGGGTTGCTTCAGTACAGAAGAAGAGAACAAAAAGGTGAGAGAGACTTTTGCCAGCGACACAGTAAGAGGACTCTTTATGCCATAGGTCACACCACTAATAATTATTAATGCAATGCCAGGCAACCTTTGGCACACTTCTCCAGCCAGCTTGCTGTACAGCATTATAAGCTTGCACTCAAATACAAACCATAATGGGCTACTCCTGTGTCTGTTTCTGCTGTGTGCCCCACTCCGTCTCTCAACACCACAACTGGACTGCTTCTTCCCAACATACCCCTCTCTTGATGCACTGAATCTACAAACCACAGGGAGCCATTGGCTAGCAAAGCCACGTGGTGATCTCACTGTCTCACCAGACAAGCTGTGAGGCTCTCCACTGGGGCCTTCAGAAGACCTGGACATCTGAAACCTTAAGTTAGTGATGGAGAATACCAAAGCACCTATCTCATAAGCAGTACCCTGTGTCTTTAATTCAGCAGTTAAGCATTGCTTTCTTTAGCTGCCACTCCATTTGCCAGATGACGCACAGCACAGACTCACGCCCGCAACATTTTGGTGGCAGAGCCTGCTCTAAGCCAAGACCTTGGACCTTGGAGCCAAATTCTGCAAGGTTACACACCGCTTGAAAATCAGACAAAACCAGCATGAGCAGATACCCACAAAGTGTAAAAAGAGCAACCAGGCCTCTACAGGACATGCTAAGTGACTGCCACTGGCATAGCCAGAGTGGAGAGGGAGAGTGGAAAGTAGTGATGCCAAAACTAGGAGCTGGTCTCTTGTGCTATTTTCCCTGTACACTCTCTCACTTACTCAATGACTCTGTCAATACCTCTGAGGCTTAGTAGTCTCTGTCCTTGAGAAATTTGACTTTGGCCTTCTCCACTCCTGCACAAACCATTTCACAACACATCTTCCCGTGGCTGCTCATGCCGTGCAGTTTTGAAGCCTAACCCAGCAATCCCTTTGCTGTTTGACTCGTGCCAGGACAGAGCTGTTTCCTACCACAGTTCTGCTGCTCCTCAATAAATAAGATGGCATGTGACTGAAAATAAGATCATCTTCCTGGTAGGAGCTAAGTCTGACAAGAGGATTGGCTTCAGACACCACTATCTGAGACCTAGTGACTTAACCCGATTTTCATTCCTGTGAGTCTTAGCAACAAGATAGCACCTTAATTTTCCCCTGCCACTCTTATTAGAAATCACAGCAGAGATAAAGGATGACTGCTTCTACTCCAGTCAGTCTGAGGCAAGTACAGTTTCTGCCCTCGTTAAAAGCAAATGCAGCACAGCCTTCATAAAGATGCTTTCCCAACAGCATTAACTCTCAGCTATGAAAGCTCATCAGTAAAATCCTCTGCTGGAACCTTCTGTGGCCAAGATAAAGTTCCTGTTATCAGCTAACTGATCTCCAGTTACTCTCCTCTAGGGACTGAAGTGGATGGAGGAAAACATCTTGGCCAGGGAAAATGTAATTAGAAACAGAGTAAGTTATCTACAGGATGTTTGAAAGCCCTGCCTAATACTTACAATACCTAAGGTGAAGACTCATACATTGGTGGGTCTCCAGGTTTCCATTACATGACCTGTGGCTAGACCCTGGATAATAAATTGACTTGTTTCAAGGGAGCGAGGCTGGATTAAGAAGCAGTGGGAACAGAAAACAAACCGGAGTTCAAGTAGACCAGCAGTGCCAAAGCACACACTCACGCTCTGGCAGTGTAGAGGCAGGCATCTGCAAGCAGAGATGCTGGGGCTGAAGAGGATCTTGCTCAGTCAGGTGCGAGATCCCAGCTTCAAAGCAGATGTTCCTCCTAATTCAGCAGTGCTGCACCTCTGCCTGGTATGGGTGACACAAGAAGGAAGGAAAGTGCTCTTTTATCAAAAGCCTACAGACAGGCTCTGAACAGAAGCCCCTGGGACAAAAAGGCAACATGGACAACCTCTGGCTCATTGTGGAAGTCATTGAGAAACCTAGGTGAGCACAGAAACCAGGAACCTCAGCTGGGGAGGAAACGCAGCAGCATCAGAGCAACTGCATTGTTCCCAGCCTTGCAACAAGTTAGATTTTTGCTCCCTCTACCAGGTAGAAGTTCAAAGGTGTCTGTGCAGCTCCCACTGCTTGCAGACCTTGCGAAGCTCTTTAATCCTCTGTGGAATGGCATTGTCTATGTACAGCACAAGCCCTGGTGAATCCATTTCACTTGCTCATGCTCTGCCCTCTGTTTCCCACCTGGAGGAAAGAACATTACTTTTTACCTCACAAGGGGCCACCAGTGAGTGGAAACCTAAGCCTTCCCTACATCCCCTTGATGCCTCCTTGAAGCTCTGGCTGTGCAACCTGCCAGGACTGCAGTCCTGCAACCTGCAGTCCTGCCTGGGGGGCATTTTCCATGTAGTGTGTAACAAGGCCATGGGAGATGGGCAGTTGGACTGGCAGGAATCCAGGCTTCTTTCTTGGTCATCTCCTGGCAGGTAGGACCACCACCTGGTGCACGCATGCTGCAGGCAGGAGCACAGAGGGGAGATCTGCTGCCCCCAGCTCCACACTCCTCTGCCAGGATGTCACATGCACTTGCCCTGGATGCTGGAGGAGGAAACCTCCAAAAGACACCAACTCCCAGGACTCCAGCACGGAGTGGAAGAGTCTTGGTGCGAGCAGCAATGCTCTTGCAGAGCTGATGCCTGTCACCCACCAGTCCAGGGAAGTTTGCTTAATGGTTGCCTTTGTTTTTAAACACAAACCCTGGTGCAGGCCAAAGCGCTTGCTTGCTTAGAGCCAGTCCTCAGGCACTCCACTGGTTCCTATTAGACCTGTCTAACTGTCTTGGGAATAAATGTGTCTGTATTTCATGAAAAAAGAAATAAAAGGAAAAAAACCCAAACTCTGGCCAAGTGTTGATATTGAACTGGAAAAAGGAGCTGGCAGGAATGCAATTAAAACTCAGTCCTAGCTCTGCCCCCTTGTGCTTAGTCCAAAAAAAGGGCATAAGCATGGTATTTGGGGGGAAAAAAGTAAATAAAAACAAGTCTGCTCACCCTGAAGGGGAACAGGCCAATATTTCCCAATGCCTGTGTTGTTCAGAGGGAGGGGGGAAAGTGACAGCAGCAGGATCGTATGCAGTGCCACAATACCAGGGTGCCAGGCAAGCCAGACCTGACTGGGAGTTTCTAGAAAACCAAGCCATGGGTGTGGGACCAAGCACAGAATGACAGCCCGAGGCAGAGACGGGGATGAACTCAAATCCCCATTCCTTTGCCTCTGCCCTTCTCCTGCTGCACACACACCCTTGGGGGCTGGTGCTGTGCATACAACCATGTGAGTGCAAAGTAACATTTCATTTAGCTTCTGCATCAGCAGCAAAGTCTGCCCTAGACCACATTAATGTTAAAATGGGGGGAGAGAAAGAAGAAAACAGAAGCCAAGGGAAAGTAGAACTGCGCGTAGAGCATTATTTTTAACACTAGGCATCCTGAAGTTTTAGGGACAGCAGGGGAAAGCTGATTGACTGCAAACAGCAGGAAGACAGGAGGGTCCCTTACAACAGTTTCCGAATGAGCTGAGGTAATTTGGGCTGGTTCAGGACCATGTAATGCAGTCATTCAGTCCCCATTCAAAACTCAGGCACTGTGTATGCGTGGGTACCCATATAAAGACTAACAAGAGAGCTGAGTGTGAAAAACGTGTATATTTCTAATCAACAAATCAATGCTCTCTGGCAACCACTGAGCATTTGAATGAGTAAGACAGTTTTCAGGATGAAGGCATGTGACTACAGAACTAGTACCCTGCGATGTTACACCACAGAAATGTGTCTCTAACATGCTTGATGTAGGGAACTGGTGCTTTCCCCTGCATGTCAGAAAGCAGTGTGCAGGGAGGGATAAAAAGTGCAGATAAGCCCCGCCACCTGCACAGAGGAGCAGCTGTAAAGTCAGTGTACACCAGCTGTGTTTTCACAGAGAGAGGTAGTCTCCACAAGGCCAAAGGGTCCTGTGTTTGTATGAAAAGATCTGACATGACAATTCATTCCTAGGACTTTTCCCATTTCTTCTAAAGGGACTGAAACAGAAGTCCACGGATGTCTGCATATCCTTTTCTGACTTACACAAGCTTTGCATCAAGAAACAGCAGCTGACTTTTCACAAAATCCATTAAGACTATCGGTACCTTTCCAGTTTCCACGGTCCACCTGCTTCACCCTTGGCCAACCTGGTCTGCACGCAGAGGGAGCTCTTTGCCAGGGTCTGAGCTTCACCAAGGCTGGTCACAGAGGAGGAAATGGAAAATGGCACCACAGGCTAGGGAAGCTTCCCTACAAAATTTAAAATAGATCTGAAGCAGCTCACCTTCTGTCTGGCTACATGGGACCCTCTAACAAGTGCCCAAGGGCTGCAGGGCTCCTTTTTCAGAGTCTTTCCTAAGCTGAGCCTACTCTGACTTGGGGGACACATTTTGGATTCACCACTCTGGCTCTACATCACATGGCAAACCCCCTTACTTAGGGAGATCTAGCACCATTGCAGCAGCTCTACAGCCATTTGATCATTTTCTACAAACATAGACAAACAGCCTCTCAAGAGAACTCCAGCACTTATCTTTAAGCGCAGGAAAAGGAAAGCATGCAGCACGTGGGATCACAACTGTGCAGGCTAGGCAGATACCATCGAGTCACCACCATCACTCCACTGCATTGCCTGGGAACCTGCTTTCTGCCAGCCCACAGTCCTGCACACCCCCTTCCAAACCACAGCCACCGGCACTGAGCTTAGCAAAGAGCCTGCAGGGTGGCTCCTTCCAGACAGACATTGCTGGCAGAAAGGCATGATAGCAGCATCAATTATGGTCCAGCTCACATCTCTTAAAGACAATGGTGTCTGGAAATACCACTGTTTCTCCTGCCTCACAGTCACACAGCCTCTGATGCATTTAGGTTCCTGAGCTGCCAAAGGATGCAATTCCTCTGAATTTTAGATGTCTGCGTGGATACTGAACGTGCACAGCCACACATGCTGGGATTGGAAAAAGAAATTAGTGTCTTCTCTCAAGGAGTTGCCCCAGTGAGCTCACGACTTCTGGAAGTTAGGAGGACACTACACTCCAGCAGGCACAGACCATGGGCTGCTGTGCAGGTGACCCAGCTTCCCTAATCCCCCATGACAGGGAACGGACACATTCATGACAGGTCTTCAAAACACCGTAACGGCCTTGAAAGACTACAAGCCTGAAAATTGCCTGAGCAAGGCAATGCATTTGGCCAGGTTCCCAATCCTCACTGAACACGGGGAGGATAGAAGAGACATCCCCACCTATCCACGATGCCATCTGTAACAGTGGCACCAGAATGACATTTTGGGAACAGTTTTGCGATAGCAGTAATGAGCTCCAACTCTCGCTTTGGCCAGCTGGCCAGGATTCACCGCAGAGTGAAGAACCCAGCCTGGAAATTTTAGCTCTTAATGTCAAACTGGACTAGCCTAAAATAACAACCAAATTTTAGGCAAAGGAAAATGGATTATTCCCAGAGGATTCATTACAATGCTACTGTGCAGACATGCTGTAGCTTTCCCAGACAGTATGAACAAGAGGAGCGACTTCTGCTACTTACCAGCACCACTGATGCCTCAGTTTCCCATCTGTATGCAACACGGGCTCCCTGGCACTGTTGCCGTCCCAGTAACTACCTACCACAAAACACTGCTCTGGGGAACAACTCAAGCAATCTTCACAGGAGCACCCAGGAAAGTGTCTTGCATTCCAGCGTAGCCTCGGACTACAAGGACCAGGCAACACAAGTACTTTTAAAATCGTTCTTCACCTGCCTGGTGCTCCCTGTGCTTGGTGCCACAAATCAATGGCAAGCCAATGGAGCCAACAGCAAGGGCTGTGACCACTTACCAAAATCCCAGCCCTCCATTTGACAGCACAGGGTATGGCAAGGGCTTTTGTGAACAAGAGGGAGCACTGACATACTGTATGACATACTGTATGCTCTCAGGGCAGGGCACTCAGTGCCTGCCTGCCATGCATCCCCAAAGCTGCCATGCCCTGGGGACCATCCCCTGCCGGGTACCAGGCAGGGACAGCAGCCCCTGCCCTTTACAGTCTCCTGGAACAGATGTAAACCACAGAGGTTAGGGTAGGTGCTTACTGAGATGAAGGAGGCATTGAACTCTGACATTTAGCCCTGACTAGCCTGAGCAGGAATGTGGCTTCCAGGCAGCATTACAGCTTTATGGTCCCACTTCATTCCTTGTTAAGCAGGTAAACAGAGCCCAGAAGAGCTGGCACCTGCTCCTTAGGGATCTTCCTCTGCAGGTATTGCAGCGCTGAATGCAGCCCTCCAGGTCTTTTGGTCCCTCTCACACGTACACACACATTTGGCTGCTACCTGAGGGCATTTGAAATTGGGGAGCAAAGGTCTCCAGTACCTCAAGCACAGACTCCTCTGCTTGGTGGTGTTGTTTTCAGTGCTCCTAGGGAAGTTCAGCCCATCCAAAGATGTGCAGCAGAAAGCACACAGCTTTGACCTGCAGCTTCCCCCCACTCCTGCCTGCCCTGCGCTGAAGTCACAGTACCTCTGTTTTGTAGTAATTTCTTGTCCTGTGTCTCATTGTCAAAAAAAAAAAAAGTCTGGATTCAGATTAGCATAAAGAAAATCACACTGGCACTGACAACAAACTTACGGAGCTTCAATCTGATTACAGAAAAGATCTACAAAAACCAAGAATCTGGAAGCTGCTTTAAACTGCTTGTCTAGCCTTAATTGCAGATGTCTAAATGCCTCAAATTGGTATTTCATAAGACAGAACAAAATATACATTGATTCCATGCATGAATCAGCAGCCTTTGAACACTACCTAGCAATCTTTTCTGTTTCAGAGAGCTGTTTGCTAGCGATTTAAAGCCTGAATGATGGCAATTCCACCAGGTCCTAAGGAAATTTGTTCAACTGGCGAATTGCCTTCAGTAGAAGCAAATTATATTGATTCTGATAGCATGTATCCTCAGCAGCTAGGCCAGTGGACCTGGGGCTTTTGCTGTACTGTCTCTCTTCCTCAGACAAATATCTGAGAATGCTCATGAAATGACCTGTCAGTTTCTATACAAACTTTATAGAACAAGTTTGTTTACTCTCCTGTTGTACAGGCATGCTCTTCAGATCCCAAATCAATTGTGTAGCTCTTCTATGACCTTGCTCCAATTCTTCAACGTTCTCAGAAGCGCTGACACCAGGACTAAGCAGTGTTCCTGCACTGGGCTCCCCAGCACATTTCTTCCCTGCTCCTACCACTCACCTGAGGACTGCAATCTCTCTCTCAGCTACAGGACTGGGCTTGGCGGTCATGTTCACTGGTTATCTTCCAAGCCCTTTGCACCATCAATGTATTCCAGATAAGGCCTCCAGCCTTAGTAGCTCATTGGTCCTAGATGCATAGCTTTGCATTTAACAGCACTAGAGGAGCCCAGCTTTCCAGGTGACTCAGCTGTGCTCCCACAACTTACCTCCCCTCCTTCTGCAGGATCTCTATGTTCGTGCAAACAATTATTTGGTATTTACGTCACTGACAAAGCCACTGGGTAACGCAGGGCCAGGAACAGATACCTTGGGTACTTCTTTACGAGCATCTTCTAGCATCCCTCCTTGGAGGATGACTCTCCATCTGCAGCCATTCTGTGAGAATGATCACTTCCCCCAGGCTGTTTACGGTAAGCCACTTTGATTTTGTCTAGTGTGTACTCCTATACCAGAGTATCACCAGGAAGAGAGTCAGAAGCCTTCAAGTCTATGTATAATTATGTCAACACGATGATGTTTATCACCAAAAATCATGCTCTTATCAATGTTTGTCTGACAAGGCCAGTTTCCCATTCAAGGGAAACTGGCTAGCATCATCCTGCCTTCTCTCAGCTCTTTACCAGCTGCAGAGCCTATCAGCCTTTTTTATGCTTTGAGCAAACTGAAGTTTGGGTAGCCTGACAAGCTACCCAGTTGTTGTCCCAGAATAATGCTGATACAGTTGGCTTGTTCCACTCCCCTGAAGTTTTTCAAGTGCCTATATTAACGATTCAAATAGCTCCTTGGCTTAGTCTGTAAATAATCTGGACTGTAAATTAACCACTGTTAATGTTTTGTACATTTAAAAACACTGACGTTTAACATTCTTCCTAATTACTGGAAGTAATTTCTCACTGAAGCAGAAAACATTCCCTTATGACCAAGCTATGAATGCAGGGTCTTCTCCTTTCCAAACACCAAGAAATAGTTACTGGTTATTTCTGCCTTTTCTATTTCATAAGCAACAATTTTGCAACCCTGTTCAGTATGGAGCCTGTACCACTGCTAGGATTTCATGAATCCCTGATACATTTAAAGAATCCTTTCTTATTGTTCCAAACCCACTGCCCAAAGGCGCTCCATTGGTAGCCTTCAGTTCTCTCATCAATTGTCTGCATTTCCTTGCAGATTACTTGTCCACGTTGCTTCCTCTGTTTTTCCATTTGTTGTATTTTGGGTTTTTTATTGCTGCTTTCATCTCCTCTGTTAACCAAAACAGCTTTTTTTAACTAAGGAATTCATCTTTGCAGATGCAGAACTGTGGTTTCTCAGGGATCTAATACTAGATTCTTGAACAACTCCCAATTATCATTCACATTTTTATGCTTAAGTTTTTCCTCCCACTTTATTTGGCCTATAATTATTTTCAGCTTGGGGAAACTGGGCCCCCTTAAAGCACCAATCATACGTATTATTGGTTGGGACTACATATTCCCCTTTCACATAGCAAATTAAGTTCAGTCACGATTGTACCTAAGCAAACAACCTTTTCAGTTCAGTGATTAATTCATTTTTATTAACCTGGATGAGGTCATAAATTGCATTACTACAAGCCAGCTGCAATACCTTCTAGATAGAGTATTATTCACCTATGTGTTTTAGGTGAACAGGTTTCTTCCAGTGCTGCAAAAACATACCTGAAATACCTAAATTGAAGTACATCTTTTCTCTTTATTCTCCTCTGGCAGATTGTTAAGGAGCTGCTCACCTAGGCACTGTGCAACACTGATAACAAGTACTTCAGTCCCCTGTGTGGTTGATGATCAGCTACAGCCTTGGCTTTTCATGTCGTCTTCTCTTAACTTACGAACAGCTTCACAGCAAATACAAAGATACATGGTGTCACCCTCTCTTCTTTCTCCATTTCATCCTTCCTAGAAAGCATAGCTGTAGCTACTTTATTTTTAAACATTCCAAGCACACAACTCATCCCACCAGACTCCAGGTGTAACAATAGCCCATTTATGTTAATAAACAGGCCTTGTGAATTCACACGGGGATGAAACTTGTTATCAAATTACTCTCATCTAACAAGTACACTGGCTGAGCAGCAGAGACTGCCCAGGAGCCCAGACTTAGGCTGTACTGTATGAATTGTTTCAGCAGTAATGCCTCCATCAGCAGCTCCCAACCACTCCTTACATGCCCGCATTTTGCAGGGTTAAGCCTTTGTGTGGGCTCTTGGAAATCTGGAAATGCACTTGGGAAACTGGAAATGCACTTGGGAAACTGGAAATGCAGCGCCCAGTGCAATTTGTTGAAACACTCAACCTGTCACAGACCATGGACTGGTGAGAGGCTAGGAGCAAGCAGCCAGACTGGGAGAAATGGGTCTGCTTAGTCACCTCTCACCAATGCAAGACTGAAAGGTACACTACCTGTCTATCAGGCACCTACAATGGTCTCAAGGACAGTATAGATATACCTCACCTCAGGTTGTCTGCAACTGCTTGAGTACAGAAATCTCAGCCCTACAAACCCCAGAGACCCTTTTACCAGACATCCAAACAGTGGCAGGACTTCAGTTCCTCTCTCAAAGAGCTACAGAGGAATTTGTATGTTTGCACTTTGGGGGATACCCTGAAACTCCACGAGCAGGAACTTCCCCTGGCACACATGGAAGTCAGGGGGCATTCTTGTATGATTATAGACATGGGATATCACAAAGCTGAGGCTAATCAGTGCACACAGGTCATCAAACTGCTGCACATTCCCAGCAGAATGGGTTGCTTTGGCCAGAATAAGGTAAGAGCTTCAAAACTGAGCTCAGAACACCAGTAGCAAACCTCTGCCTGTCTAGCGCTGGTTGAGGGCATGTCTTCCCTGCTGAGACAGACCCTAGGCAAGTGTGCTGGCAACCACAGTGTCAAGCCTTCCCAAAGCCCTGAGATGTCTAGTGAAAGACCTTGGAAGAGTTAGTTTTGTGCTGATCCTGTGAATCTGTGGAAAGCTAAGCTGTTTTAGCCTTCTTTACCATTGGAATCTGACATAACTTACCTGTCCTTCTGGGCGCATGGCAGAAGGGTAAAACTGTGGGAAGAGACCAGTGGATTTTGAGCACCTGAGTGATTTAGCCAGCTCCCCCTTGAAAAACAAGTAGAAGAGAAGCTCAACAGGGTGCTTTTCACCCTGTTTCTTCAGGTGTACCAGGGAGGCAGAACTCCATGGTCTGATGAAAGGTTTGCAGGTGGAGAGGCAGAGAGATGTTTAGGACAATGTCCAGATGAAGGTTCAAATTTTCTCAGCAGTTTAAGTCTTTAAGCAGTTAATCCACGACCTCCAGCAAACATAAAGCTTTTACTTGAAACAACTGAAAATTTGGCCTACAGTGAATCAGAGGAATCCAGGGCTGTAGTATGAGTATCAGGGTCCTCAGCAACACTGCGCTGGGACACACCCAGCAGCACATCACTGCAGGGCTTCAGCTCTAGTTCAGAGCTTCTGGTGTTATTTATATACTTGGTTCCCAGAAGAAGTCCAAACACTTCCTCTGAGCTTTCAGGAAGGTCTTTAAAATGCCACAAGGTGCCAGAGAAGCAAAGCCAGGGAGCTATAGTGATGCAGTCCCATGCTGCCTTGCCTGAAGCATGAGTGAAAACAGGTTTGAGCCATGCTCAGAGCGGGCTCCTTGCTCAGCTGAGTGGAGCACACCATGAAAAAACCCACCTCCTTGGCGCGGGTAGGATGGCTCGTCCTGTGTGACATCCCAGTAAGCCACCAAGTGCCACTTCTGAAAGGTGGAGGGGGCTAACTGTACTTGGGGGACTCTCAAGACAGTGACAGGGCATGACGCTCTCCCCATGAGCCATGCATCTCAGTGGGGTCTCTCACTATAGCTATTGCAAGTGGCCAGTATGAGGATGTCTCACCACCAGACATACCCAGCAAAGGCAGCCAGCACCTGAGCTTTTACCTTTGGGAAAGAGGAACATCCATGGGATGACACTTGCTGTCTGGGTCGAGTAACACCTGGTAGCACCTATTTATTTGCAGCAAAATCAGCCAGACTTGATATGCAACTGCAAACCCAGCTGATTTGAGCTTTGACAGCCTGATGGTCCATAAAGATGTATAAATAATTTTATAACATGGTACTGTTTGGGGGACACGAGGGGAGTGGGACACACTGATAAATTATAAAACAGAAATTAAGGGTTTGAGTAAGACGAAAATCAGACTCCAGTACTGAATCCACTAATGATGCAGCCTCTGTGCAAAAAGAACCATGTTCAGAAAGCAAAATAGGCCAACACAAAAACACATAAAAGCTGCCATGAAAAAAAAAAAAAAAAGATTTTCTACAACGTTCTTGTAATGCATTTACCAGACACTTCATGTAAGTCCAGTCTGAAACAGTGTGCCTTTTTTTGCCAAAGATTAATTTGAGTTTTGGCCAAAGCTAGCAATCCTGCTAATCTTGTTAGAGTACAGAGACTAAGAAATGCACAGCTTCAGCTACCTAAATCTTCCCTTGCACAGTTGCATGACAGGATTGTGATCACAGTAAATTGCAGACTAAACACTATTATGCAATTGGTTTTAATTGACAGGACTGTTCTTAAGTTGCATGGATGGATCCCTTCATAAACCTCTCCCTGGTTTCAGACTGCACAGCCAACTGCTCGCCACACTGTTTTCTGTTCACATTTGACCTCTGCATGCTCAAAAAAGGTAACCCTCATGAAAAGGAAGGAAATGTGGATGTCTGAGTGCTCCAGCAGGGACACTGGCAAGCTTAGGTTGGCTGTCCTGTTCCTTATCATCTTCCAAGCCCACCTCCTGTTCCCAGCGAGCCAATGGAGCTTGAAAGCTGCTATGTTGGAGCACCAACCCATAGTGCCACTTGTCTCAGGGCAAGTCTCCAAGCATCTGCCCGTGCAGACTGCATGCTCCCGGAGACTGGACAGATGCACCATGACCCAGAGCGCAACCCGGGCTGCAGGTGCTGCACGCAGGACCATCACGCATGCCAGGGCCACGCTTTGGAAGGAAAAGGGCTGTTGCATCCCGAGGAGCACCATCTCACCTGGTAAGCCAGCAGGAAGAGCTGCTGCTTTCTGAAGGCACAGCACAGGCAGGGGTGATGGCAACACTAACCCAGATGCCCAGCCTGTCCTGGCATCTCTCTTCCAAAAGCAAGCAGGATGACCAGAAGCAAGGAGAGCAGGCAGCCAGCTACCAGCGCTCCCAGCAGAGCCTGGCACCAGGCAAGTCTCATACAGGACACCTAACCAGGCCCAGATGGATGAACATGCTCTGTCCTCACAGGCACTGCCGGCATAGCTCAGCATCTCCAGAGAGAATTCATGCCCTTTGTTTCAGCTGCTCACTTTGGCCACCCCTCTGGGAAATGCAGCCTCAGTTACATTTTGGGAGTGACCTTCCCACACCTGCCCAATGGGGCAGAAGCCCAGTACCCTATCTCCAATGATGGCAGAGCACCTATGACGCGGTTCTTCCCCTGGCACCTACACTCAGTTCAAGCTGTCAGGAGCTGAGGGACGTCCTGAGCCAGGGGTGGCATTTGGTATATGTAAGGGACTCCCTGGTGTGACTATCCTTCACCAATCTGTCTAATCCCTTTGAAACTGTTCACACCTCTTGGTGTCTGAGCATCTGTCATCCAGGCATACTGAAAATGAATGCTGTCTTGTGAGGACATGCATCTACCTGCTAAGCCTGCTGCCTGATAATAATTTTACTGAGGGATCCAACCTTTCCTCTGTTATCAAAAACAGTGAAAAATTGTGCCTGCTGCTCCCTTTCTGCATTAGGCCAGATAAAGCAATAGAAATCTTAAAATGGTGTTTCAGCCTCCTCATCCTACTTGCAATCAACCTTTCTAACTAGCTAATAAAAGCCTTCATGAAGATTATAGGAAATAATTATAGGATTATAGAAAATTGCAAGACAACAAGGGTAATGGAAACCATACCCTTTACAAAAATCCTGACAGCTTTTTGCAAGCTTTCAAGTCTACTTGGTAAAGGCAATACCATCAGTGAACAGACTTCTGAATAGAGTGTATGGCAGTAGGAATTCAGAGAAATACAAAACCAACACATACTGAAGACAGGGGAAACAAAATGGTAACCAGTAGACCTGAAAATATAAATGCAGACGAGAAACAACTGTGTGAGCTTCTGAAGACCTCTGCAGAGGAAGTTCTCTGCCGTACAGTATTCAACATACATGTCAACAACCCAGAGGGCAAAAAAACCCCAACAAACCCCAACTCTGTCATGAATGGATTCTGCAGATAAAACAAAGGTCAGGGGAGCAAACTAAGTAGGGGGAGAGAGCAGAGGTGTTGTGTAATCTGGATCTCTTTTTTTAAAACAGAGATTGTCTGCTGGCTTGCAGTTCGTCTTGGCCATGGAGCAGACAGCGACCGGACCACAACAAGAAGAGTAAGACTTACTCTTTCCTGGGAAACAGTGAGAGTAAAAAGGACTTTGAAACCCCCAAGCGTGAGGTCTCAGAAAACCACTGTGCCTGAATGAGCCACAGACAAACTCAGATGCATAAACAAGGAAAGATGAAGATAGTGACAGCAGTGCTGCGCCAAGCACAGGCATGACTGCCACAACACAAGACAGATGCTGCTAGGCCTGGAAAGAGCTGAGGGAACAGTTAACGTGGAAAGCGTGCCCCACTGGGACAGGCTCAACGGGCTCCCTTTGCTTCATTTAACGAAAAGAACATTAAAGGACAAACTGATTAAAGTTACCTGCACAAGGTAGAGAAAGTTGATAGCAGAGGCTCTTTGGTAGAATACAAACCCTCACAAAATCAAACAGCTGAAAGCTGAAGCTGGGCTGTATTGTTGGTCTGAATGTGTCCAAGTTTGTTGAAGAAAACCAAAAATTAGTCTTTGAAACCATTGCCATGGGACAGAAACCCTGTCACTGGGATGCAGGAGCCAAGTGGGATCCCCATGGACCCAGCAATCCAGTCTGGGCCAAAAAGGAACCATCCTACAGCTGCTGGATGGGAGGGTGACAGCAGTGCAATCCAGTTCCTAGATCAGAAAGGAATCCGTCTTCTTCAGCTCTGCAAGCATGTGCCTTTAGGTTGTCCAGACTAGTTGCAATCTTGCTGTCCAAGGGAAAAGCTGGCAACTACAGTCCCACACTTTGGGTTTAGTAATGGGCAGAAAGTAGTGAGCCCTCAGGATCAGATGTCAGATGGAGCCACAGTGTCAGGACACCATGACCGATCACTGTAAGCCTGCATGAAGACCAAAGCTTAGCAACGGAGGCGCACGACTGCCTGAGCAGCTGAACCATCCCCTCCCTGCTCCACACTCCTCACTGTTGGTTGAGTAGCTCCAAAAAGCATCCATCCCAGGCCTTCTGTGTGCTCCCCGGAGCGGCCTCTGATGCCCAGGACCCCTCTCAGCCCGCCGACAGGGCTACGCTCCTCTGCCCTAACAGTAGTCTCACCCAAAGCTAGAAGATCTCAAATGCCACGGAGTGCGTCTGCCTTGTCTGCCCCTGTGCGGACTTGTCAGAGGAGAGCGGGATAACCCAGTCACGGGCACTCTCAGAGCGGTGCACACAACCCATCTCCCAGCCCGGGCTAACCGGGGAGAGAGGAAAAGCGTGTTGGCATGCTCATATTGTAATGCTGGGAGCCAGCCACAGGCAAGGGGCCGTGTGTGGGAGCTGCAAGGAGAAATGAAGCCAATTTACCACCTGATGTCTTCCGTTTCTGCTGTGTAATATGCTGAGCAAAGGGCATTTTTAATGGGAAAACCCAGCTAGTTGATAGTCGCAGAGAGCGCAAATGCAATGAGCTTATAATAGCACATGTGACCAGTACAAACTGGTGTCACAGCAAAATGCGCAGTTTGGGATGTCAAAGCCCTACCACAAAGTCCAGGCTGTTTGGAACAAAGTCTCCATCCTTCTGAACACTGAGACAGCAGATGAGCAACTGAATTCCCCTTTTACTCTCACCCAGAGAAGAACCCTGAACTCCCCAGGTAGTTACTAAGATCTTAATTAAACTCTAATTATGACAATAGAAGTGCAAAGCCTTAGCTGTTTTGGTTCCCACCAGCCAGCCCATTCCCCTTCCCCGGTGTATAGACCAGGAGGCTGCAGGTGTCTCTACACACAAACTGAAAACAAAACCAAATCTAGGTCAAAGACTCCAGCAGCCAAAGATGCAAATAGGACCAATTCAGTTGTTTCAGCTCCAGCTCATGTGGCAGAAAACCCTGATGTTCCCATCACCTGAGGAGGGAGGGCTGTTCCTCACACATAGGTCTTGAAGTTACACCCTCGGGGCAGAAGATGCAATCAGGCTACCGCAAGTAATGTCCTGTCCAACTTGTTCAGCAGTGAGTGCTCCGATCCTCTGTCATCTCTTTCATCAAACAACTGCTCTTCGCTTTGCTCCAAGTTTGGATCTGAACTGTTCCTTGCAGAGCTCCCACCACGTGCCTCTCCATGCTCTTCCTTTCTCTGAGGTTCTCTGTTACTGCTGTTGTCAAAGGTGAGCCTGAACCGGCGTCTCATGAATGCGAATGCTGCCAGATCTGACCTCATTGCCCCAGAAATTAAAAGGCAAATATTATAATAAATCAACTCAATGTAGAAAAAAAGCCCTTGGTTTGAAATGAGGAGACTAGCACAATTATCTGCAATTTTGTATCATATCTTTTGGGCCTAATTTCAAGCCATCACTGCTGTTTCTCTAACTTCCTTAGAATGGGAAAAAACCACACCAATCCCTCCTCCACACCTAACAACGCAGTGGTGTCTGGGCCTCCTACTTTCCCCACAAACGTGCACTGCTCCTACACGATACCAGGGGCTATCAAGGATGGCCCTTTCACCCAAGTGGGTACATAGATGAAGCAAGAAAAATGATGTTGCTGTTAAGTCAGGAGGCTTGCATTTGCCAAGCAGGAGTCTACATCTCCCACAAGAGTTGTGCTAGTGGTGCAGAACCTGGAAGAGCTGGGAACCCTTTAAAGAAAAGCAGGAATCTCTCAGCACTTTGTTGCTTGTCAAGGTTGCTCTTTGAGTAGAGACATGAACAATTAATGTCCGAATTAATGCAAAATGATCAATCATAGAAGCTTTTGCTTCATTTTCTGTCATCTGCAACTAACTGTATGAGGAAGTGACTGAAAGATGCAAGAAACAAGACTTTAAAGTGGTCAGTCCCAGAGCTGGAACCAGGATTTCAGGAACAATCAGTCCTTAGTGGCTCCCTGCTTTCTGTTGCCACTCAAGCAGCTTTGAAGACTACTTTTAAGATGTAGCCATGTGTTCAAATGCTCAGGTATGAACAGAGTGCTGTGCAAGGTCTGGACACAGGAAAGCCATGTGGGGAAAACAATTCTTAAATCAAGAACAGCTAACAGGTAGTGTCTTCCACCAAGTGTCCCAAGCTCAGAGAAGCCAAACCGACCAAGGTCTTGGCTAGGAAGTAGTGACAGCAGGACAGTGTTTACATGCTTAAGCCTCAGTCCCATGCAGAGTGTAGACACAAGTCCAAACTTCTCATGTTCAAGCTCAAATTTGTCTGCAAGAAACACAGCCGGGACACCACGCAAGTGTGCCAAAGCACAGCCTGTTTACAAGTGCATGGCACAGTATGGGCCAAGGTCAGCTCATTTTCTAAGCCTATACCAAACTGATGTCATGACGCTACAGCTGGAGCCAACAGCAAAGCTGCATGGGCTTTAGGCTGGAGCACTAATGCCTCCAATCCAGCAAACATGTAAGCACATGCATAACTTGAGAGGAACAGTTGGCAGGTCTGAGGGACTGACTCCAGCGCTAGAAGTCAGCAGTGGCAGATTACGTATAGCTACAAAGCCTTTTATCTTCTAGAAGCCCAGATGCTGCTAGGAATGAGACCTGCACCCTTACAGGGTATTGCAATAAGAGAGGCACTACCCACGAAAGAAGATGGGGTGGGAGAAAAAAGTCTTTAGGGCAAACTAGGATAGAAACAGCATGAAACAGGAAGATAAACACTGTGGCCCTGGCATGGAGACAGACTAATCTTTCCAAACTCCCTGAAGTTGCATAGGTCTTGGAACAAGAAAGAGGGATTGAGGCAGTAAAGTATTTCACAGATTGTGTACACATCATTATGTACCATATAGAAATTATACTTTTATGGCCTGGATATGTGGGCAGCCAGCCTGAGTTGAGCAAGAACAGAGAGATTTGGCAGGTAAAATAAGAGAGTCATAAAACAAAAGATAAAGAAGGAACTGAAACAAATATAGCCAAAGAAAAAGAGCCCCATGACAGGCAGAGTTAGCCATTGTCTGTGTGGGATTGTTTATTTTATTTTTGTCCTCTCTCTTCACAAGGAGGAGAAGGATGTCTCTAGCTTGGGTTTGTCTACGCTTCGCAGTCAGTGAGCATTAGGCAACCCCATGGAGACAATCAATGACAAACTGTTCCAGACCTTCACCTGCAATAACATGCCCACACCAACCAGGCCTTGTCCGATAGTCTGGATCAAAATAGGGACCTAGCTAATAATGTATTGCTTGTAAGTGGCCTGGGAGTCCTCCTCACAAGGCAGTACAACCTGTGAGTGAAAGAAAGAGCAAATCCTATGCAGAAACATTATCTGAGAGCAATTAATTTGCTTCTCTGCCAAGTAAATCATCTCTCTATGACTCTGCTGCAACAAAAAAGCATTTCTTGCACAGGATTAGACCATTCCTTATGGTTTTATGTCCCCATCTACCCCAGCAGAAGTTTGTAAGTTATCGTGTGTTCGCTCACTTGAAAGGCAGACACTGAAGTGGTCTGATGCTGGGGGTTCCCAGACAGCAGCACAATACCAAAGGAAATAATTTTCAAAAAGCCTATTTCAAAGTCTTCGTTTGGTTTATATTAAACACATAATTAACTCAACTGCCTGAACAAACTGAGAAGAAAGCTTAAAGGTCTTTTCCAACCAAAGCGATTCTATGGTTTACAGAACTGCCAGCCATGAGAGTTCACAAGCCAGGTTCTGAAACAACCATGAAATTGGCACCATCTGCCTCTGGTTCTCCTTTTCCTTGAGCTGCCTGTACGGGAAATCTGGTAGCGGGCAGAAGTGAGAGTGTGAATTTGTGGTGCAGTAGCTGCTCCAGAGCTGCTCCCACAAGGGACAGCGTGCTCCTCCCCCCTGGAAGCGAGCGGGCATGGGAGAAGCAGCAGCTCGCGTGATGCACATGCACATCTCCACCCACCCTGGGGTAATCACGGGCTGCGATTTTCCTGATGAGAGCCAAGTTTCTTCTGCAGCTCTGATTACCCTGATCCCCTCAGCTGGGCTCTCACAATAAATGTCACCAGGCTGGGCAACTCTGGGTGTTGCAGCTCTGCGTCCCCACCCCACGCAGCTTCACAGCGCACATGGTATTTATTCCACCTGCAAAACAGCACAGCAACAGCAGCTCTTTGAAGAGAGCTGCGTGAAGGCCTAAGGTAAGTGTCAACAGTTGCATAAGCTTAGTGGGGACATGACTTGCAACCTGAGTTTTTCAGCCTCCCTACCACTGTCTTACAAGGCAGCAGAGAAGGCACATGCCCCTCCCCTCCCTCCCCCACCCAGCCTCCATGCTAAACCAGAGGGGCAGTGTCAGCAAAAGAAAAACAAAGGCAATAATATTAATAAAGCCCCAACCAGGTAAGAGGTGGAGGAGATGGGACTTCCCAGCCCATTCCTTGGGTGGCTGCAAGTACAAAACAGCGACAGCACAAGGATTCAAAGCACAGTTAAGCAAAAGACTGGAGATGTGAATGAGGCTGCCCAGCTCCAAACAAGGAAAGAGAGGAGTGCAGATGCCCGGCCTGCAGTTGAAGACTGCACAAGCGATGCACCTGGGCTGCCATGCTATTCCCTGCACCACGGCCCCCTGCCAAGGCTGGCCAGGGTAGGAGCACTTCTGACATCTGCTGCGAACTGCTGTCCCTGCCCTTGCTGGGCTGCACCCGCCTTCTGCTCCTACCCTTCCAGCCAGGGAAACTGCATCAGTGACGGGACAGGCTTCAGGATGCATTCAAGGCCAGGTTGGATGGGGCTCTGAGCAACCTGATCTAGTCAGCAGTGTCCCTGCTCACTGCAGGGGGGTTGGACTGGATGACCTCTAGGGGTCCCTTCCAACCCAAAACATTCTATGATTCTATGATTCTATGCTGGGGAAAGGGTCAGGCATCAGTTGAAACTCCCTGCACCATGACCAAAGGTTCTCCCACCACCTGGATTACCAGGGGATGCTTCAACAGCAGGTCTCACCTATTCCTAAGCAAACATGACTTCCTCTCCCCAAGCACCTTGCTGCAGCAAAGGTACCCCAGGCCAGAGAGCAACCTATGCCTGCACCAGGCAGGCAGACACAGTGACAGACACTGCTCCCTGGTGTATTTAGTTCAGAGAGGAGAGCCCATGACTACCCCATCCAACACATGGACAACACAGAAGTCATTCTGCTTGCCTAGTGTGACACTGGATGAACAACGGTCCTGAACTCCAGCCAGTTTGCAAACACAATGGCACTTGCACAAGGGCCTGCACTAGCCTGTGGAGTTCCCTGAAGGAAGCTGTGCTGTGCTGACCCTCACCTGGTCTCAAAGGGAAAAAAAACCCAAAAAAACCCGAAAACCAAAAAACATTTTTCCCAATGTAGAGGATGGGACGGTATTTCTGAAGGCACTGAGCGGTCCACTGGGATACTTTTCCAAGGAGCGGTTGTTTCTCATCTTTACTCACAACACCCCTGCTTCCCCAAAGTGATCGCAACTTTTTTCTTAACTCGCTTTCTTCTTAACTAGCTATTACAAAAGCCAGTTTAGACAGCGAGCCCCAGCCTGCCCCAGTCTCCTGCAGGGCAGCCCAGACAGGGTCAGAGAGCAGACAGCCAAAGGTCCAGTGCCTCTCAGGGTGGAGCCTGCCCCAAGCCTGCCCAAGGAAGAGGAGAGAGGTCTCCCCAGGCCAGGTGTAAATGAATTTAGGATGTGGCCTGAACTCCCACACCTAGCAAACCCTCCGGAGGGCACAGGCAGAGGAATGGGCTGCAGGGAGCAAACACGAGTCTCTGGGTAGAAAGCACTTACCCCACACTCCAGCCCGTGCTCTCGCTGCTGGGATATCCACCCGAGCAGCCAGCCTGGCACCCTGCACGCCACTCCGTCTCACCTGGGAGAAGTTCAGCCCATTGAGCGGGTGGCACTGCTCCTCCACTTTCTCCACGGCACCCGTTTGCTTCCTCAGCCGCTCCGCTTCCTGGGCCAGGTACAGATCCAGGACGGGCACGCCTCGCGACTTGATGTCCACTTCCGTCAGAGAGTTCACCATCAGCATCACCCACACCGGCCTCTTCCGCTCCCAGTTGCCAGCAATGGCGTTGAAGAGGTAGTCTGCATACAGCCCTTTGCCCCGCTGGTCCGGGGTCATCCAGGACGGCATCATGAGCTTGACGTACTCCAGGTGCCGCTTGAGCCGGCGGTAGATGTCACGGGGCAGCACGTCCTGGAGGTTCTTCCCCTGCGGCAGGAGCTGGCAGCTGGTGAGAGCTGAGATGGTGTAGGGGTCGGTGAGGTCCAGCTCAAAGTACACGATGTGGCTCTGCTGAAAGGCCTTCTTGGAGTTCTCTGGGATGAAGTCCCAGACACGCGTGTACGGGACGTGGATGGTGCCAAAGAAGTAAGATGGGGGATCTCTCTTGATGGTCCACAGGAAGGAGTTCAGCTCGCTTTGCTGGGGGAGAGGGAAACACAGCTGAGTAAGTACAGACATTCACACCAGGCCACTGCCGTACAGGGCTAAAGGAAAACACGGTGCCAAGCCAGCAGGTCACCTAGCTCAGCACNGGCACTTGCACAAGGGCCTGCACTAGCCTGTGGAGTTCCCTGAAGGAAGCTGTGCTGTGCTGACCCTCACCTGGTCTCAAAGGGAAAAAAAACCCAAAAAAACCCGAAAACCAAAAAACACTTTTCCCAATGTAGAGGATGGGACGGTATTTCTGAAGGCACTGAGCGGTCCACTGGGATACTTTTCCAAGGAGCGGTTGTTTCTCATCTTTACTCACAACACCCCTGCTTCCCCAAAGTGATCGCAACTTTTTTCTTAACTCGCTTTCTTCTTAACTAGCTATTACAAAAGCCAGTTTAGACAGCGAGCCCCAGCCTGCCCCAGTCTCCTGCAGGGCAGCCCAGACAGGGTCAGAGAGCAGACAGCCAAAGGTCCAGTGCCTCTCAGGGTGGAGCCTGCCCCAAGCCTGCCCAAGGAAGAGGAGAGAGGTCTCCCCAGGCCAGGTGTAAATGAATTTAGGATGTGGCCTGAACTCCCACACCTAGCAAACCCTCCGGAGGGCACAGGCAGAGGAATGGGCTGCAGGGAGCAAACACGAGTCTCTGGGTAGAAAGCACTTACCCCACACTCCAGCCCGTGCTCTCGCTGCTGGGATATCCACCCGAGCAGCCAGCCTGGCACCCTGCACGCCACTCCGTCTCACCTGGGAGAAGTTCAGCCCATTGAGCGGGTGGCACTGCTCCTCCACTTTCTCCACGGCACCCGTTTGCTTCCTCAGCCGCTCCGCTTCCTGGGCCAGGTACAGATCCAGGACGGGCACGCCTCGCGACTTGATGTCCACTTCCGTCAGAGAGTTCACCATCAGCATCACCCACACCGGCCTCTTCCGCTCCCAGTTGCCAGCAATGGCGTTGAAGAGGTAGTCTGCATACAGCCCTTTGCCCCGCTGGTCCGGGGTCATCCAGGACGGCATCATGAGCTTGACGTACTCCAGGTGCCGCTTGAGCCGGCGGTAGATGTCACGGGGCAGCACGTCCTGGAGGTTCTTCCCCTGCGGCAGGAGCTGGCAGCTGGTGAGAGCTGAGATGGTGTAGGGGTCGGTGAGGTCCAGCTCAAAGTACACGATGTGGCTCTGCTGAAAGGCCTTCTTGGAGTTCTCTGGGATGAAGTCCCAGACACGCGTGTACGGGACATGGATGGTGCCAAAGAAGTAAGATGGGGGATCTCTCTTGATGGTCCACAGGAAGGAGTTCAGCTCGCTTTGCTGGGGGAGAGGGAAACACAGCTGAGTAAGTACAGACATTCACACCAGGCCACTGCCGTACAGGGCTAAAGGAAAACACGGTGCCAAGCCAGCAGGTCACCTAGCTCAGCACCTTGCCAGCATGGACTTTTTCTAAAGCAGCTTTGCTCACACAGAGTCCTCTTTGACCATTCTTTTTCTCAGGTCTTGAGGTCAAAACTCAATTTTTATTAATTAAGAACACAAGAAGATTGGACCTAGCTTCTTCCTCCTGAAAGGCAACATTGGGTCTTCTCAACAGTAACGTCACCCCGGCTCATCACCTGGGTATCTGCCAAAATCAGCAGCAGAGCACAGTCCAAGCAGGCCATGCTCCAGGCAAGATGCTTATCCAGCTTTCACCTTTTATCGAGTCAAAAGCTGGCATCACTTTGCTGAAGCAGAGCAGGACAGCAGGGTTTCAATCACCTTCACCTTGATGCCTTTCACTTCAGCACAGCAAGGCACCTTTCGTCAAGGAAGCTGCTGTGACACTTAGTCAGAAGGTGCCGCAGCATCGCAGGAGAGCTTTCCATTCTGAGCGAGGCACCAAACAAACGAGTAACACAAAACACAGCTGGCAGGCAGACTTGCAGGTGGAAATAGTTTCACAGCGATGTAGCACATGGCAGACAGACACACAGTCAGGACCCCTCACAGACCAGTTCTCTTCCTTAGGGGCCGAGAAGTGCATGCAATACCTTGGAAAATAAGGGAATAAATTCTGCAGGCCAAACTCGGCCCATCATTCCAGGGCATACTCTTTTAAACAGAGAGGAGGAAAAAGCTTCTTTCCTTAGATTAGCTTTTAAAATCTCTCAAATCCCACAGCCACCAGGAAGTTTGTTCCACTGCAAAATGTGCCTCACAACATCCCCAGGAATACCAGAGTGCAGGGCTGTGCTCCAGCCCTAAGCAATCCCACAGGCCAGGACAGCAGATGGGGCAAAATGGATCCTGCCAAGTCACTTTACACCAACAGTAGGCGTGACCTCCACCACCTACAGCATGCACCCTGCTGGTGCCAGTGGTACTTACTGGACCAACGGACACAGTTTCTATCTGTCTGCGCAGACACGAAGAGGCGGCCTTTGCATGTCTAAGTAAGAGGACAGGCTTCCAGATGCACTCAAACATCTGGTCAGCCTTTAGCCAGCAGATAACTAACCTCAGCTCTGAGGCTAAGTGTGCATATGTGCGGATCTAAGTAGCCTGCCTGACTGCCAAATGCAGAACAGGCTGCTTGGAGGAATTTATTGGAAGCACATTGCCTATAAATTTCTGATTCTAAAGACCCTGGGTCAGAAAGGTTAATCTTAAAGACTGCTCTGCAATGGCTCATCCCGGGCAACCTTCTCCAGCAGCTCTCTATGTCAAACCCAGGCCACAGATCAGGCAGTGCTTCAGCGAAGTCCTACCACCAGTCCAGCTTACCAGCACAGATCGACAAAACATACTCCAAAGAGTTCTTCAGACAATTCTGCAGCACATCCAGAATCTGAAGAACACCTCAGACCGTGGTAACACTCCGGATCCTATAGGACAGTCCTGGAATGCACTCCTGAATTACAGACCATAAAAAGTCTCCTGAAGACCACAGGAAGAAGGGAGAACAAACATGATGCACCACCGAGAGGTAAAGAAGATACAGGGCAACAGATGAGCATGAATCTGACATAGACCCAGGAAGAACATAGGAAAATGAATACACAAAGGGATACAAGAGGGAAAACGAGGCAGGCTTGCCTCCTGTCGTTAGGCAGGAGGGAAAAATGGAAGGACACACCACTGTGGTGAGAAATGAACTAGACATAGTCGCCAGCCAGCAAGGAGGAAGAACCAGAAGCGCTGCTTTCTATCTACAAACAACCAAAAAGACAGAAGAGGCACCTGGGACAGGCATGAGGTCAGGAGGTCAACACTCCTTCACTTCGCACAAGTCTGATCATGCATGTGGCAGCATGCAAGAACAGCCATGACTGCAAGGAACCCACAAGGAACAAGTGGTCACCAGCCAGCTTAAAACTTCAATTCAGCTCCTGAATAATCCCAGCCAGAAGGCTCAAGCCCAGAGTGATAGTACCAGGCTTTAATGCAGATCATCAGCACTGCTCTGGAACACTGCACACAGCCCAGCTAGAAAGGTGTTCAGCATTGCACTCTCACATTCTTTTTCCTCTGCAAATCCGCTCCAGTTTTCACAATCCAGTACTGAAAGCAGAGTAATACTGCCAGCTATTAGTGGTACCACTGAGGAAATCACACAGGCCATCAGGCACAGAGCAAATACAGTCTTCCTTTAAAGAGCCTGAAGCACAGGCAGAAGAAAGAAGGCTAAAACCTAGCAAAACTTCTCATGCAGTTCTAGAGACTGAGACCTTACAAAGCAGAGCAGCTGGGCACTCTTGCTGGTACTTCCACAACAGGAACAGTCAATGCACCAAGCACCCTTCAGACCACCCCTCTCACAATTGCTTGGAACCATTGTGAGGGGCTGGAGAACAGGCTTCAGTTTCCCACCGTTGATGGGAAACCTCCCCAGACCCTGCAGAGACAGTTTCCGGGCACCAGCAGTTGGGTAACTGCTCCAGGTAACGCTACAATGGGAGCTCACAAAGCTCACTTCCCCTCCAAAATGCGGCATTACAGCTGCTCAGGGCATGCTAGAGCCTCACACTCCTTTGGCATCTCCTTTTCCTTCAGGAGGTGGAGACTGCAGTTCCAGCACTGCTCTGCCTCCATGCCAGACCCCTGCAAACAGCCTGGTACTGCATTGTGTGAGGGGCTGGACCAAAGTCCTGGGTGTGCCTGAGCAGGTCTGTGCCCTGCCTGCTGTACCTTCTGGCACTCTCATGTCCCTGTGCACCTCCTGGAGCTCATGCATGTTTCACTGCAGCTTCAGAGAGAAAAAAGCAAGGGTATAATCCCTCCCCAAGATCATAAAAGGGGAGCCATTAAACAACACTGTAGGTGGCTGTGAGATAGCACAGGAGCAGCGCCGAGGCTTGTTCAGCATCGCGGTACACACCATCACTGGCAGCGCCTCTCTCTCACCTCACTTCCCTGAGAGCATGCAGTAGATAAAGGTGCTACAACCATATTTTCCTTTGCAGTAGGATCCTTCTACACAGCTGTTACATCAGAAAGGGGGGCTTTGAAACCAGCATAAGCTACAGTCATGGTGGTGTCCTGGAGGATTAAGAGAGCTGGGCTGTCTAGCTCCAGGAATTTCACTTTCAGCAGTGTAACAACAAGAAGTCAGGTTCACATACAGGATCAAGATGCATATTTCCGTCTCCACCCTCCAATTTACAGGTGGTGTCCAATGCATAACTTGGGATGGGAAAAACTAGGAGCAAAGGGGAGAAAATGGAGGGGCAGCCTAAGGAAGAGAGCAGCAGTCCCACATGAGAACACAGGTCTCCCAATTTACTGCCACACCAAGACCTGAGGCAGGGTCACACTAGCCTTATCACACCTCTTCTGTGCCTCAAGTTTAAACTCCCACCTCATAGTCCCAGATTTCTGAGTGCTCAGCACCACGGCACAGTGCCTTCTCCCCTGCCTCACCTCCCCAGGTGAACAACAGCTGGCTGTGAACTGATTGAAGGTGTCAGCCCAGCCAAAAAACTGCTTGGAACAAAAAAGGAGAAAGGCCTTTCCCTAGCCAGCAGGGGAATGAGGGAGAAGGAAAAGGAGCTGCTCAAGCTCACACTGTAGCAGAGATGATGCACTGGGACCTATGGGATCCACTCCCTGCCATAAGACTGGGAAAGCCTCCCTCCCCCCAACAAGGGCTGCACAGGGGACAAACTCCACTGCCCACTGTTACATGCGATGGGGGCACATAAGGCCAGACAATGCTTCCCCAAAATGAGCAGACAACAGTGTCAGGCATTGCAGAAATCCTGGAAAAGCAGTGTGCACACCAAGGGTATTCCTCCAGGACCTGAGGGAGGGTCTAGGCAGGAACAAAAAAAAAAAAATTGAAGAAAGGGAGAGTAAAGTGATGTACTGCAGATCAGTAGCTGGAACCAGAGCACGCTAGTCCCACATCCCAACATCTGCCCTCTAATCACACAGCTGGTTGTCCACAGATGGCACTGGAAACTCCCACGACCTCCTGCCTTCTTTCTGTCTGTTTCACCAGAACACACGCTCTGACTGAAAGGTATTTTCTTTATCTTTCCAATAGGTTTCTTTTTTTTAAGATTTAAAAAAACCCCAAGCCTCAGATTCTGTTCATTTTAACCACCCCCAGCAGCTTGCTCTTCCAGCAATATTTATACATCCACCACAGGATGAAAACTGTAGTCTTCAAATACACAAACACTACTGCGCTTGTCAGACATCACACATCATTTCAGGTGAGGCAGCAACGATTCTGCTGGAAGAGTGGTGCCAAAGAGGATCAGAGAAAGTGACATCTTTCTTCTGAGAAACTAGCTCAAATTGGGCCAAATGATGTTCTGTCAAGATTAAAATTATGGTAAGCATCCAGAAAATAATGCAGCAAAAACCAGAGGGAACAAAGAATGTATCCAGTAGCAGCACTCCGAACATCTAGAAGAAGAGTATGTGAGTTTAAATAACATAAAAAATTCAAGAGGGAAGGTTGTGCTGATACAGAGAACGGAAGCTCAGAGGGGAAGGAAAACTGAGGAACTGGATGCGAACGCCAGACATGGGAAACCTACACCTGGTCTGCTTCCTTCTACATCTCATCTGCTTCCTTCCATCTTCTGCCTATCTCATCCATGTAGATCATACATTTTCCAGCACAAAGCATGTAACTCACTGTGCAGGTAGGTGCCCTCTGTGGCTTCAGGGTCTTTCAGGACCCCTAACCCTCACACTCCTCACTTGGTTACACAGCCACATCTTCCAAACCTCTGCCCAAGATTGCACTGTTTCTCAATCCACAACATTCTCTTAATTTTTTTTTTTGCTTGCTACAGAAGCCAGAGTATGTGGCATGCAGTATTTCACCCAGGCAGGCAGCCCTATAACCGTCCCTATATGGCTTTCTACCTCCCTCTTATCTATCCTGGTGTCGTGTTTTGTCATGTTCCGAGGCAAAGACTCACCATGTAAACTGCCCCATGCACCTACAGCAATGCACACAGAAATACGAGGCACATTTTTAATAGTCATTCTCTTGAGCTTTTGCCCACCTGCATTACTGACATTCTCACACTCAGCTTAAGACTGTAAGCAGAACTTGCTTGGATAAACACTGCACTGGCTACAACTGCCACGAACTAAAAATGAAAATCGAATTTTTAACTAAAAAGCCAAGGGTTAAGAGCAGACAGATTACTTGCTCTGCTGAAGCGCATATATGGGGAAATGTGTCCATTTAAATTCATTGGCCCCCTATCAGGAACAATGCATCATAAAATACTAACCAGCTACAACTACAAGCATTCTGCTTTAATTCCTGGATTCTGGCTTTAAATTTACCACTACACTCCAACATTAAGCAAAAAGAAAGCGCCACGAGACCACATTACTTAATAACTGGAATATAACCCAAAGGATTCCAGCACACTTTATTTTCGATTAACCATTTTCAAAGCCTTTCTTTTTTCCTATTAAAAAAAGAAGGATGGGGCACATTATTGGTTGCAGCTTTAGCTATAATTTGGAGTGATGATGAGAAAAGCCCTCTGAAGTATTGTATGTTCATTCCTTAAAACAGCAGCTTCTCTCTTTCAGGCACTGATGCACATATTTCTTTCATGACAGAAGCTTTAGGCAACCTGACAAAAAGAAGAAAGGTATACCTGTAATCTAATAAGAGTTCCCGTAAAGAATTAAGACAAAAACAAACAAAAAAGCCTTCCCTGATGATGCAGGGACAGGGAGGAATATTTTTTTCCCCAAGCAGTTGGTGTAAATGTTCGTAAGGATATACTCAACAGCTCTGCAAATAAGGCAGACTGCCATCCTTAGACAGTGCGGCTACCACCACTGGCCTAATGACCCCAGGAAATAGCCTGCCAATACCAGAACTACAGGTGGTCTCACATTTTAACGACAGCATAATCAGCAGATAATGAGATACCATTAACACATTTCACCTCCAGTTTTGCTGGTAACTGGCAAAAGTCCAGTCAATGGCTCCTGAGGAAAACTCGCTGTGTGTCCCACCAAATCAGTGAATTACCCATTTCCACTTCTGCTGCTCAGGCTCTCACGGGCTGTCTCCTTCCTCCTTCTTGCTCTCACAAGCCCCTTGCAGTAGATTCACACCAGCCCACAGCTTTTGCACTTAATGCCCAAAGGGGGAAGAGGGCACCCACTCTAGAGGCTTGACCTGGCTTTATGGCAGTGTCACAGCTGGCCACCTCTAACTCCAGTTGACAAACTGGTTCCAAGGTAAGGTTAAGCTCTGTCTAACCCAAGCTCAGGCAGACACCTTCAGTGAGGCACATATAGCTTGGCATATGTCAAATCAGCAGCGCCCTAAATCCTAGGAGGAGACATCTCAGCCTCTGCAGCTGCAGGGGGGCCGGCACGCTCAGCTAGAGGCATCCAGGCCCCTAGGCCAGGGGGGCTACACGTGCAGGGGCACGCGCAGGTGGAAGAGAGAGGGAAGGTCACAGAGCAGACCCTCATAGTTGCAAAGCTTTCTCACACCTACCCTTGCACACCCGCCCCGCAGGGAGCCCACTGTGGCGCTGGCACCTCCCCAGCGCAGCGGGTCTGCACCTACTCCTCAGGGCTTCCAACTCCTTTAACAGCTGGAGGAGGTAACCCTGCCTGGGGCAGGAGATGAACACAAATGGCGAGACACATGTCCCAGGAGTGAATTGGGTGCACGGCACCTCGGGTCAGGCTGCTTCCAGGTCCAAGCAGATGCCATCAGACAGCACGGACGGTCTGTTAACACTAACAGACACATCAACACAACGTAAGTCCAGGAAGCTTTTCCTTACATCATTTTTGGTACTTTCACCTCAGAAACTTCAGCAAGAACTGCTTTTTCTCAGTGTCTTGATTTTTAATGGAAATGACACCCTGCTCACTGGCCACATCACCCCCAACTCGCAGCGGGGACCCTCACCGGCCCTTAACCACCCACGGGAGCCAGGTCAGCCCTCGCTGCTCCCGGTTAGTCCAGTCAGGCCGATGAGATCAGAGGACGAGCAAAACCCAGCACAGCTTATGACCGTGTTGCCACTCGAGGGGCACGGCCATTTGCTGGTCCGAATCCGCTCCAGCCACGCTCGGCGTTCAGCAGCACGGGGAGCGGCTGCCCCCCCCGAGGGGTGCCGGCAGCAAGCCGCCCCGGGCGAGCCCGTCCCGCACGCCGCCGGCACAAGGTGCTGCTGGGGCTGCCCCTGGGGGCCCCCTCCCCCGCCGGCACCCAGCGGTGCCCGTCCCGTCCCACCAGGCGCACAGCCCCGAGAAGCCGCCCGCTCCGGCCGGCCGCCGCCCCGGCTCCGCGCCCCGCGCCCGCCGCAGGCCGGGCTGAGCCGGGGCGGCCCCGCGCACCCCACGCCCTCGCCGCCGCCCCCGAGGGACAGAGACCGCCGCGCCGCCCCGCGCCGTGCCCCGCGCAGCTCCCGCGGGGTCGCCACGGCACCCGCGCTGCTGGCCCCGCCGGCTGGCGCGGCGCGGCGCGGAGCGGCGGCGGCAGAGCCCCCCGCGCCGGCCCTTACCTTTCCGCGGAGCGGGCAGGCGCCAGCGCGGCCGCGGCTCTGCCGCGCTCTGGCCAGCAGGAGGAGGGAGCCCTGCAGCAGGCAAAGCCAGCCGGGGTGCATCATCCCTGCTCGCTCCCAAACTTGGCACAATGTGGGGACGGCTTCCCTTTTTTTTTCCGCCCCCCCCCTCCTCCTGCTCCACACCCTTTTTTTTTTTTAAAAAAAATAAAATTCCCCGTCTTTTGCTGTACCCCTCCCTTCTTCTTTTTTTTTTTTTTTTTCCGCCGGTGGACCCAACCCTCCAGCCCTCGCAAGCGCGGCCCCGTCCCCTGGCCAGCTCTCCAGCCGCTGCCCCCTCCTCTTAAAGGGTCCCGCGCCGGGCGGGGGGAGGAAGGGGAGGGCGCGGGGCCCGCCGCACCGGGGGCGGGCGATGGGGCGGCAGTGGGGGGGTCCCCCCGGGCCCCGCCGCCGCCTGGCTGAGGCGCCGCGCATAGCGGCGAGACCCCGGCCTGGCCCCAGCGGGCTGGGGCGGCTGCGCCTCCCGCCCCGGCAGCCCCGGCGTCCCCCGCCGCGCCGGGGCCCGCAGGCAGCGCAGCGACTTGCCGGGCTGCCCGTCCCCTGCCCTGCCCCGCCTGCCCTCTGCCTTGCCGGGCCCTGCCCTGCCCGCCTCTGCTGCCCGGCTCCCGCCTGCCCCCTGCCCAGCCCCCCGGCCTCTGCCCGGCCCGCAGCGCTCCTGAAGCGCATGTGGAATAGCACGGTGTGATTCTTCCCTCAGTCTCTTGCCCATTGACTTCAGATCGAGGAGCTAATTATTACTTTTGACTTGTTCTTGTTGTCTTGTTTCAGGACGCCTGTGCCAAAATTGGGTGTCCGGTGTGCTTTGCACAGGCAGTGTGATCTACTAAAGATGAAAAATGCACTAAAGAACATATCACCACCTTGGATTGTAAAATTCAGCCTTATTTTCTGAGGAGTCTGGTACTTGAAACCTCGCAAAAGTACGTATTGCTATTAATCACAGTCTTAAAAATACTGAGCAGAGCCAGAAATACGCCAGCCTTTAGTTCGGTGCGAATTAAAAGAGTGAACTTCCCTAACTCTCAAAATATTCATAATAGGGTCTTCCTGATAATTTCAATATGGCATGTGTAATTCACATATAGCAAAACTGTTAGCACCTTTAGGGCTTAAGCTAAGAAAACCTTTAAAGTTAGAACACCAACTCTCCACTGCCCACTACAGTGTATGGTGCCATGGTATGGTACCTTCCCTGCTGCACCATCCCCAGTTGTTTTAAGGACTTCCAAACATAGAAGCAGCCAAAATCCGTTGAAGCCGTAAACAAAAAGACAACGGTGGTCAAATGAAGGGGGAAAAGTTATGCCACTGTGAACCAGCATCTGCTTGTTTAAGTAGCAGAACAAGGTGTTGCTCTTAATGCAGACTGTTCCCAACAATGTGTTTCTCCATCTTTTCTCAGCATTCAGTAATAGTATTTGCTATTTCTACTTTAGTAGTCACCATTATGCTCACTGTCCTGTGGGCATGAATGGGGTTGCTTCTGCTGTTTTTTTTTAACAGCTAGTGGACCTGACCTACCCGTGGGCTGGGTACACTGGATGCACAAAGATGGTCTTAAAAACCTACTATAATTTCTTTATAATGTTGACCATTTCTTCTGAAGCTGTGTGTGTGAAAATACCATGCCCAAAGCAACAGGCAAGCTGCAGACTAATTGCTTCAGGCTCTTTGCAGACTCAGTCATTGTTTCTTTAGCTTTACCCTATTCTTACTTTTAAACTCATCTTTTTCAACCCCAGACAGAGGTCTACATCTCTGTCCCTAAGATGAAATTCTGGCTCAGTTAATGGCAAACTTCCCACCAGTTCAAAGAAAGCAAAGGTGCCATTCTTTACTTTTGCTAGCAGAGCTTAGTTTTGTGGTGCAATGTAACTGCCTCCAGAAGAAGGTAACCAGAGCCAAAACCCTTCATTGTCTTGCCTTCTGTTATGTGCATTAATATATTTCTGAATACTGTGGATTTTTCTGAGGAGAATCATACTGGTAATATATGAAACGCATCTTCTTCTTTTGTTAGGTCATGCCAACCATTTAGAACAAAAAAAAAGATTATCTGACAAAGAATATGGCATTTATGCAATATATAGTAGTTATAATCCCTATTTTAATTATTATTCCTTTTTTTGCAGCAGGGAGAAGTACTGCCTGCAATTTACCAGTGCTGTAGATATTCCTATAGCTACCAAGGCAAGAATTGAGAATGGGACATTCTTTCTTCGGCATCTTCTCAAAAGAAATCCCTGATTCAACACCACAGGTTCAAACAGTGAGTGTGCCCACCAGTCAGAGACAGTTAAGCAGCTTTTCCAAACAAACATCCCTCTTAGCAGCCAGGTGTAAAACATAGCAACAACATTTTTCTGCCCTGGAATGCAGTAAGCCAGACCCACATTTGATCCTATGTATTTCTGGGCATGGAAGCCAGATAGCATTCATACAATACCTAGATCAAGCATAGAGAATAAGAATAACTCTTCATGGCACAGAGATGTGCTGCCAGACACACACATCACACCTTCTGTGTGATCATTTTTAGTTGCTTTTGGTTCTAAGGTGGCAAAATACCTAACACCACTTCCTGAAACATCCAGCTCTCAAGCACACAGGCAATGCAGAGTAAGATGCATCTTGGCTTTATTTTTGAATTGGTGGGAAATGCATTCTTTGTGGTGAATTGCTGATGGAAAGTAGGGAACAAGGAAGCACAAAGGGAATGTTTTACAGAGACTTTCAAAGTAATTTATACTTTCACTGCAACATTTCAGTAGAAAGCCACATCCTAGACCTATTAACAGAAACCTAAGAGATTAAACCCAACATTTTTCTTTAATAAAGTTCTGTCTGTAGAGTGCCTGGGATTTGTTTATCCCAGTCCCTTGCAAAACAATTTCAGTAGGACTTCAGCATGTGCTTAAGGCTAGGGATGTGCTTATGTACATGTCACAAAAAGGGTAAACTGAAGCACATGCTTAAATGCTTTTCTGAATCAGCGCCTTAGACCACAGAGGGTCTGTGACCTGAGTGGTCTGATTGGTGGTTAATTCAAGATAACGGAAGGGGCAGGCTCCACAGCTGTGTCTCTTGCAACAGCAGAATTTCAGCAGCTAGTTTAAGCAGCTCTCATGCGCAGGCTTACGCTCACATCCCTCGCTTTTAGGTGTGCCTACAGGCGGCGCCAGGCAGCGACCTGGGCTGTGTGTAAAAAATAGCTACTTGATTTTTTTTGTCAGCTGTCATTTAAGTTGGGTCAGTTTCCCAGGCCATAGGAGCAGTTACATGGAAATGGCTGAGAGGCTGTCAGAGGCATAAGGCTCCTCAAGTGGGTGTTACTGCTGACAGATCTGCAGAGGATTACAGCCCAAAACTCCTGCACAAGCTAATTTAGATGGCATGCACTCCTGTGCACGTGCAGCACAGCGCGCGTACAGTGCACGCACTCCTGACAGATCTTTCCATGTGCATGTGCCTTTGCTACCTAACATTAACCCGCAACAGGAAAAAAAGGCACCTCGTAGAGCCAAACACAGTGAGCCTTGAGTGAAAGAAGCTGCCACAAAAGAGATTTGCACAGACTTCGGGACAGAACATATTCACACTCCATTAACAGGCAGGTCAGCTGTGATTCACCCGCTATCAAATATGATTCGCCTGGGTTTGAGTTCTACATAGATCTTAAACACCATGAAAATTAAGCATGAGGATTTCTCACCATTTAAAATTATGAAACAGATATCATAAAGGAGATAATAAAGGAGGTAAAGGAGCTTTCTTCATCAAGTTGAGAGAAAGTACTCTATCTGCATTTGAAAGGAAGTTTGCTTAGGAGGATTGATGTGGACTTCAGAGATTCAGGAACACAGAGCCCCAATTATGCCTCTAGATAAAAAGGGTTAGTGAACTTTGTAGTATGTTACTGTATGAAAGTGTTAGGTCAGCTGGAAGGGAAATATGGGGAATATATTACAAAGTGAAGTGGTTACATGTAATTGTCAAGCATAGTCAGCCAGAAGCCAAAAATAAAGAGTAAAGAGTGGAATTCTGTTCTCTAAACACATTTTAATAATACTAATCTCAATTTGAATGGAGAGAGAAAGCTAAACAAAAATAAATCTCTTAAGCATTGAAAGGGGGTGAAGAGAAAGTACATGACCAGAACAGGGAGCTCTGAATCGCGCTAGGCCCCAGCACTTTAGAAATAAAGGAAAGGATCATTTGAAGCCAGGCGGGAAATAGTTAAAGGACAGCTTACAACCCCCGTTCCCCATTCTGAAAGTATTCTTTTTATAAGAATGCAATGAAACCTCAAATTGTTTAAAAGGTGAGAATAAAGTGCTACCAAAATAGAAAAAATATTGTGAATTATTCAGCTAGTAATTCATAATGTTAGGAGGAAAAAAATGCAAAGGTTTGTCAACATAAATATGATTGATGCATTATTTTATTAAATACAGTAAACAGGGACCCCGTATCTCATGTAGGTAGAAAGTGCTGTATATCTTGAGGTGTTAAAACAAAAAGGGGTGCTAAAAGGGGTAGCTGTGTTGCATTGTCGTCATACTGCAACTGGAGAAGCAGAAACAGACCACAGCTCCGTCGTGAAGCTCAAGTAGTCTGAGTGAAATTAACTGATTTTCTCCACCAAAAGGGATGTTACACCCCAGTCAGCTCACGGCTCACCCCCTCACCTGATGCTTTGGTGCTCCTCTGCATTGAGCACGGCTGTGCTGTGAAATCATATACTGGACACTATACAAGCACATTGGCCAAACCTGCGCTGCAGGGCTGGAAAGGAAATGTAGGTCCCTGAAGGCTCGCCCGTCTCTCTCTCTCTCTGTAGGAACTGTAGCCCCACTGCTAACCTATACACAGCCCTCAGCCCTGCTGGCTGCAACACCTGCTTAGGCATTGGAAAGGAGGGATGCAACAGCCCCTTTTCTTCTCCCACTGCCTCCTCAAGCCCTTCACTGGGTTGGAGGAAAGATGCGGGACCAATCAGTCCTGGAAACCCAAGTGGATCCTGGTCCTGTGCACATAGATGTCCATCTGGGAAGCAGCTAGAAAGTCTGGGCCCCCTGGGAGGGATCCACAATCTGTTAAACCTTCAGTTTACATTGGTAGATTTCTGATGTCTTTGAGGAAATACCAGGATGACTTCACTGTGGAACAACTGAAGAAAATCTAAAATGGGTAGAAATGCATTGATTTCAGCTTATTCATTAAAATAGCATGATTTTTTTCAGGACGTCTTTGGGGGAGAAAAGGTATCCTGATTTTTTAGCAGCTGTAGTTAAAGATTTCCACAAAGAGGGAAGGAATTTTCTGAGAGAAAATACTTATTTCATCCTGGTTTTCTAACTGGCTCTAAAAAAATATTAGCAAAGCTGACAGGGTTGAAGACACAGTGTAGGCAACACTCTTAAATTGTTACAAAAACATTCCTTTGCAGTGTGTAAGGTGCCTTTTTTTTTTTGTAAAACCAGGTAAATATGTGGTGAACATCTCCCTGCCACTACTACAGCAGAAGCAGACCCACAGAGTGCATCATGGAAGTGAAGCTCCAGCACAAAGGAAACGGCACAAGTTTGATACTGGCTTCAGTGGGGTGGGGTTTTTCCTTGGGGTGGTGGAGCTCAGGTCGGGCATTTGTGGCATCACAGAATTGCCGTGCATGTGCCGGCCCATTTGGACCTGACTTCTGAGAAGCGCTTGAATGTGTCCTTGCACGGCAGTAAGCCAGCGGTGATCCTGCTGGGTTATTTGCTATACAGATGTACACAGCAAATGACTGTCCCTGCCTCAAGGCATTTAAAGCCCAGATCCTGCAAAGGTTTACATAGACAGTTTGCTTCATGCACTGCGAAATGTCCCAGGAAAATTAAAGAAACAGCATACTGAAAATGTTTCATACAATTTTGGATTAGTCTTGAGCTTTCTCAAGAGACCACATAGCTGGATATGAGCCTGTCAGTGATTATCCTTCACTCGACTGTAGAGATTCTTCTTTCTTGTCAGCCCATCAGCGCAGCAGAGCTGAAATGAAGTTTCTATTCTAGCTCTATTTTCATTGGTAATTTTCTTTTAGTCAGCTCTTGCTTTTCTTTTAGTCAGCTGGGAATTTTCTTTCTTGCTACTAAATATTGAGGAAAATTACTTCAGTTTCTTATCAGGATTTAAAAAAAAAAGCCAATAAATGTACTTTCTACTTGTTCCAAGAAATGGCACAACTCTAGGTTGACATACAGTGCTTGTAATTTTTAATACTGAAATTATTTGCTGAAACAGCATTTTGGGGTGGGGAGGGGGAGGGGCAGCTAATAACTGCCCTTTAGTTATGGCTGTTGCACTTTTGCAGAACAGGTTAGCCTGAGGAGCTGGAAGAATGGCTAAGCCTTATTCTTATGGTAGGGTGACCATTTCTACTGGGAAAGCTGTGTAGCTTTCTTAACCAGTCTGGACCTGATTTGCACTCTCTCCACTAAAAGCTCTGTCCAGGACTTCAGTGACAACAGGATTACTCCCTAAATCCTGTGTTAAACACGTGCTACAAACAAAGGCCCAATTACCTCCTCTGCACCCACTATGGTGACATTAAACAATTATTTTCATCATTGTTGGTGTCTTTCAAGCAAATGGGTTGCCAGGGACATGAAAGCAGCAGAACCATGTCTAAGCTGCAGACCAAGAGGGTTTTGGGGTGCATGCTTAACTTGAAGCAGATGGACAGTACCACAGTTGAAACAGATCTCCACTTTGAGGCTGAGATCTAGTCAAACACCCTGTTGTGCAGAAAATAAACCCAAACCAGAGCAATCAAAGGAAGCTGAACCTTCCATTGCTCTATGTGGTTGATACTGAATAAATCTAAAACCATTTAGGAGGGAAGTTCCTGGAGAGACAGTTCTTCCCCAGGGATAGATATCTCCCCATCACGTGAAGGTGAAAGACCTGGTACCGAGCCATCTGTACCAAAACATTAGCATGCCAGGACCTGGTACCAAACCATTAGCAAGCCAGCCTGTTCTTCCCTGGACCCCAGGCCCATGCACTAAAGCTACTCCACCCTGTTTCTCTGCCTTGCAATTGTGGACAGGACTCCTACCTGGTTGCCATGACTATCTGCAACTATTTTAAATCAAAGCCCTGTTTTTCAAACCTCAGAGGCATTTGCTAGGATGAGCCAAGAGCTTTCACGCTTCATGGTGAGATTCTGGATGGAAAAACCTTGTTCTAACATATGAAGCAGAAGGACCTGTGGACCTTGTCACCTCCCTTCAGCCAGACAGGGACACACTTATCCCATAGCTGGAAAATGCAAGAAGGTCCAAAGCGGGACTTCTGTGAATCTCCCAGGCCAGTTCATCTCCACAGCTGAGAAGTATTTTAGCTAGCTGCTACTCCTTTATTCTCCCCAGGCCCCAGGTTGACTTTTATCAGTGACAGAAGCCCACCTACAAGCTTATCTCATCTGCTTTCTTGAAACTGCACACGAAGGGTCAGAGTTACTTTCCTGAACTCAGACTGCACAGGATTGCAGCCCAAGTGTGTAACCACGCAAAGGCAAGATCTGCACAAGATTCTGAGGGGGATTTTAAAGAGCACTTAACATTGCTCCAGTCTTCTCTGCCAATAAAGGGATTTGGGATGTGTTGTTCTTTGGCCCTACTCCTCTTCTGATCCATAAAGACATTCTGTCCAGAAGATGGCATCATCATTTCTGTGGGTGCATCCTGAAGGATAGGACTGTACTTTTCCTAGGCTGGTCTCTTCCCCCTTATCTATCTCCATGAGATTCAGGCTACTTTAGTGGGCTTCAGGCTTCATGAAGTGCCCCAATAGATGTTAGACATTATGAACTGTCTGCCCTTGGGTTCTCCTGCTCAATAGCTGCCAACATCACAGGCCAATAGCAAGGCAACATATAGATGTCACACAAAGCATCCAGACTGGTACAAAGCAGTCAGTGCCATGGTGAGCCAGCTCTCAGCTCTGCACAAAAGGCAGGAGCACCATATGCTCAAATAAAACCAGCTGGGTTCAGCACAGGAAGCATTCTTGCCCAGTTCTACTAGAAGGAATAAGGGAGGAGCTAGGTTTTTCTGGATTCTAAATTCCTAGTCCTATATGACTGATTTATAAATGCAGACAGTTCAGTGTAGAGCATTAAGCTACAAATAGCATTTTAAATACAGTTAGAGAATGTTTATTTCCTCTGCTGTCATCTTGATTGTGGCTCTTTCCATTGCCAAGCAGTATGGCAACAAAGCAAGAATGATCAGTATCTAGATGTGTCCGGCTGTCTCTGGACAGGTGCAGCAATGTGATGGAGTGACATTCATGCAACTGAAGTGGACAGAAAATGTTTTAATATCAACAACACAGAGACTGTGTTCTATACAGAGCAAGATTTTGGGGAGAAAAGGCATCAAAGACCATAACATTTCTTAACTGCCTAAAAATTTAATAAAATGTTTTCAGCTGAATACCAAGTCTTGTAGGATATATCCTGGTCATTCTGAAGTCAGAAGATCAGATGGATGGGGAAGTGAGGGCAGGAAGAGGTTGCATCATTTCTCCAAATGTTTGACTGTCAATAACTCAAAACTGAACAACAATTTCAGTACCTATCCTGCAAAGCTGGGCCTCTAAAAGCCATATATATGGCTTTTGCCTGACTGAGAACACAGGCAAATGCATCCCAGCAGAACTGCAGTTCCTGATGAGGAAAGGGGAAAGAGCCCAACATACCCATCCTGCATTTTGGGACTAGGGCACAAGAGTTTTTCTGCATGTCACAAAAACTATGGTGCCAGAACGCAGCTTTGTTCACCACCTCTTTTACCCCCTGACTGCTGTGCACACTGGTTCAGCAGTCTTGCTGCATCTGCTGCACCTCCAGTCTTCACCTTGCCTTGTTATCTTTCACATCACCCACATGATTTCTTTCCTGGAACTAGCTGGCAAAGAAGTTTTCTGCCTGTTTGCACTTAGCACATCCCCTTTGCGAATAAGGACTTCTTTCTCCCAACCTCTTGCTCCTTCATCCTGCCTGGCAACACTGCCAGAATGCCAACTCAGGCCTGGCAGGTCTTGTGAATTTGGGCTCAGTGCCTTGCACACACAGCAAAATCACTTCTAGTCCCCAGGTGGCCACATTGAGGCCCCCTGAAGTTACTACTCACTGGTAGGGTTTAGCTGCAGACTGAGTAAACCGCAGTGGATGCTGGAGCATCAGTTATGTATGGAAGGGGTTTTCCTTACCATATGCTTACATCAGGTCAACCTTTCCATCTAAGATAATCGCTTCTAAAAAAATCATCACTTAAAGGATAGACCTCTGATGGGAGGTGGCAGGTAGGGCACTGTCATGATGAATGAATTTGTGAATCCTGCTCACTACACCAATTTGTCATGAATTAGTGTCTTTACATAATTTGATTTAGTAGCAGTTTAGAATTTATTTATGCCTTTACGGCAAATCACAGGATTGGATTGTGATATTTTAATAGCACTCAATCATCAGTCGATTACCAAAGTGACTCAACAATATTAATCAAAACAGTGACTTAGTTACAGATTCAAAGATGGCAAGGTTCACTCTATTACTGCATGGAAGAAATATATGCAGGAAATTAAGTTACAGTTGAGTTAGAATGATTCACAGGGAGACCGTGGATGCAGAGAATAAGGAGGACCCTCCTGTTGATTCCCAAGGTTCAGAATAGGCCCCCTTGCTTTCTAAACTCCTTCTGAGAGGAGTCTAGGTGTGGCTAGGTCCAATCTTAGTCTTAGACTTGGTTAATGGTTTATGTCTAAGGA
>JAKFQP010000045.1:1421449-1450705 GCA_023375905.1 Nycticorax nycticorax
AAGAATGTTGATAACACACTGATGTTTTCAGTTGTTGCTAAGTAGTGCTGAGACTACTCAAGGACTTTTTGAGCTTCTCCTGCTCGGCCAGGTGCATAACAAGCTGGGAGTACAGCACAGCTAGGACAGCTGACCCAAACTGACCAAAGAGCTACTCCATACCATATAACGTCATGCTCGGGGGGGTTAGTTGGTTGGTCAGTTGCGGGGAGAGTGATCACTGCTCAGGGACTGACCGGGGCTCGGGGACTGATCGCTGCTCAGGACGGGCTGGGCATCGGTCAGCGGGTGGTGAGCAATTGCATTGTGCATCGTTCATTTTGTATATTCTGTATATTCTGTTATCATTCTCATGATTACTATTATTATTATTATTTTCTCTTATTAAGCTGTCTTTATCTCAGCCCTCGGCTCTAACCTTCTTCTTCCCGATTCTCTCCCCCATCCCACTGAGGGAGGGGGGGAGCGAGCAAGTGGCTGCGTGGTGCTTAGTTGCCAGCCAGGTTAAACCACGACAAGCTTGAGGCATGGGTGTTCAAGTTTCTAGAAAGCTACAGGGGCTTAGGGTCCTTGATACACAGTGGGATGAACGTGCTATTACATGTAGTGTTGGGCTGAGATAACAAAGTTAGTCCAAAGGCTGGTAGGGCTGCAAAGCTCAATACTGAAGCATATGCAGGGACCAGGTTGCGTGGTGTGTCCATGTGGCACTGTGCTGAAGCAGCTATGCTACTTCTGGACCTGTCTCTGTGATCCATGCTGAGTGAGGATGAAAAGTGTCCCCGAGGCAAAGCGTTGCAATCAAGCATGCAGGTACATCTATGGCAGCCACCACTGTCACAAACATTCAATGTTGGTAAAAGCAGAACCAAGAGTTTAGGACCAAGACTTTCTTACAGTAGATACCTTACAGATCTAACAGAGACAAGCTGCCCTCAAAACAGGGAGCTTTAGGATTGGATCCAAGACCTGTCTCTGTTTATATGATAACTTATTTTTTCTACAGTAAGCTCACTAAAATATTATCTCAAGAATGTTCCGGTCACAGCCGATAATAAAAAATATGCAGAAACTCTATGTACTGGTTTCCTCTTATGTTCCAGTAAACAAGCCATGTTTACTCAGCTAACTAGCTCAATATCCTGTGCACGTAAACATTTGCCTTTTACTCTAGCCGCATCACCAGATGTGATAGAAGAGATCACCTTTCCCTGCAAGTATTGCACTTGAAATCAACATTGCTGAATTACTGCCTGATCCGAATCTATACTGAGGTCTTTCTCACAAACAGATTGTCTTCAGCTTACATTAAGATGTCCTCTTAAACTGATTACACAAAGACATGAGGGCAACTCAGTCTTAGAAAGCTGGTTTTGCTTGGCATAAATAAAACAAGGGTAAATCCAGGAAAGTAAATCCATTTAGTCTGACTTGAATACCCTTCTGTTCCTTAATACAGAAATTCCCACTGCTACATTTGGTATTCTGGCTGTGTTATGCCTCGTTTGCCAGGTGAATTAGTTCCTACCTCTAAAGCCACATCACTCCTCCGCCCTGCAAGAAAATGGGCCAATGCTATTGGAAATCTAAAGGCAATTGCACTTTCTCAGCTGTTCATGGCACACTGTGCACTGGAGTGGTGGAAGGCAGGTGGATCCCCTGCATGTCTCCAGTTTTCCTGAGGCTTTTCTCAAAGGAGTTAAAAAAACCTGCTGCTTTCAAAGTCTTTGAGGACAGAAGGCTGCTTCTTTCTGTCTACCACCTCCCTTTCTGTGATGACTGCTTTAAAACAAGGATTGTGGATTTCTGGTTGCTTTTTCATTCAGGTGAGACATTGTGCAGAGCTTCTTGAAGCTTGCATGTTCATTTTCTCTGAAGCTGGATGGAGCAGAGAGCCTTTTACCATCCCTGGTCCCAATTCAGAGGACATACACTTACAGCAAAGTTAGGCCATTATCTTTTTCTTCTAAGCAGTTCTTCAAGCAAACTGACCTAGGAAGAGGAGGTGGCAGGCCTGTTGGAGCTCACATAGTTTTCATGGGAGCTAGCAATGCCCATTTCATTTAGCAAGGACAAGGTCTGAGAAGAAATTCCTCGGGTTTCTGGAGTAAATCTTTGGAGGAATCATCTTCAGGCACTATCTCTGTCTGTACTGTGTACAAAGAAGCGCAGAGGCTCACACGAGAAGATTGACTTTCAGTTGGTAAAAGCTAAGCAAGACAAACTCTCTGCTTTATGTCACTAAGCATCCCCCCCATGGGAACTGACATCTTTTAACATCAAAATTACTACATGATAACTATAGTACCGAAAAGTTTCCCACCTTGCTATTAACAGTGGCTGCACCTCCACAAGCATGAATGGCACTGGTGAGAGCAGCAGAGGGTCAGTCTCTCACTGGAGACATGGGCCATCCCTGCTGCAGTGGTCAGCTCAGTGGTAAGAGGACTTTTCTTCAGCCAAAGTCACCACACTGCTCCACGTGCACATTTGCCTCTGCTAACCCTGGGGCATGGTTATCCCAAAGGTAGGCTGTAAATACCAACAATGAGAACATAGGATCTCAGGTAGGTTCTTGCTATGCAACTGGTTATGCACAGACTAAGCTGACGCTGGCACCAGAATCCCAGACTAGCTCTGCTTTGGCAGTAGAAGAGAGAAGACCCCTCAAAAATGTCATTGGTATCTTATATAACATGTGCTCTGAGGCCAAATTCACTTTTGGATCACCTTCAGAAACTCCATGCCTTTATATGCTTTGCACTGTTCTCTTCAGTGCCTGTGTTCTTCCTCAAGAATAGGTATTGTTGCTGGAGAAGATCCTAAAAGCTCTCACAGAGCCAAATTCTCTCAGCAATAATGTGGCTCTTCTTCATTTCCAGTGCTGCGTGCTCAGAACAGTGAGTAGGATTTAGACAATACAGGCACTGGAAAATTGCCCTTATGTCTATCATTACGTCAAGAAAATGAATCATTCAACATTAGGGGCTGGTTTTGGGTCTGGCCTCCAAAAATTCCCCCCAAATGAAGTACAGTGAGAGCCATCTCTGAGGCACGGATTATAATCTTCCATTTGTTATGTCCATCTAGCCAGTTGCTGGACATTTTATCTTACTTATTCTTTAGATCAGTTAGAAGCATCATTTCAAAATCCACCCAGTCCATAGCACTGCTGTTTGCTACTAACAGACTGCAAGCATCTGGAGCACATTTCCCCCACACAGTGGAAGGGAAATAGTCTTGCTGGCTTTTCATTTTGTTTATACTGCAGAATTACTTAGTTCCGAAACAAAATTGACCAAATATCTGCTTGTGTTTCAAGTTTAATAGATTGTACAGGTTGCTACTACTGCTGATTGTTCAGGGACATTTCCAGTTCCTCTTCTACTTTTATGTGATTTATTAGATCTGAGCTGGGTATGCTTTCAGCAATCTCACCTTTGTCGTGTACCAGTCAAACTGTTCCCAGTGCAGAAGCGAAAGGAAGATGTCTCAGAGCTTTCCTGGGAAAAAATGCTGGAATACGTTGCTGCTTTGTTCCTGAGGACAGCATTGCAAAACCACCTCATGCACTAAGTGATATTGCCTAGTGAATTGGCCTGTGAAGCTGTCTTAGATCTAGATGTCCCCATATCAACTTTCCAGTGCCTCATTTTCCATGGTTGTTAAATGGGGGGTGGGTGTTACTTTGCTTCCGTGTCTCTAACAGAGAGGAGCTGCACGAGAGTAAGCACCGCTGCTAACACAGTGTCACAGCTAAGGCATTTCACTGCCACATGCCACTGACTCTGCTCCCAGTACCTGGGTGGAGACCATGGTCACGTCAGACTGGTCTGAAGAGATCACCTCACCCACTGTCATGGAATGACAGACTGGCTGAGGTTGGAAGGACCTCTGGAGGTCATCTGGTCCAACCCCCATGGTCCAGCAGAGCCACTTAGAGCTAGTTGCCTAGGACCGTGTCCAGATGGCTTTTGAATATCTCCAAGAATGGAAATCCACCACCTTTCTGGGCAACCTGTGCCAGTGCTCAGCCACCCTCACAGTGAAAAAGCGTTTCCTGTTTTTCAGAGGGAACCATCTATGTTTCAGTTTGTGCTCACTGCCTCCAGTCCTGTCACTCAGCACCACCGAAAAGAGACTAGCTCCAACTTATTTGTACCCTACCCTCAGGTATTTATATACATCTATGAGACCCACGCTTTCCCCCCCATTTGTGTTTTTCTGTTGTGGTTTTGGGGGGGTTTTTTACACAGAAAGAACCTTTCCACCAAAGGAGATTTCTTCCTCTGTCTGACATGATACAAATAAAACAGTTCATGCACACTTACCTGAGACACAGCATTTGATGAGAAGATTTCCTTTACCATGTAGGCATCTGTGATCTCATGCAGGGGATGCCTACAGAAGAGGGGATTCATCTGCTAGGCCAGCCAGCGGCTGAATGACTGCTCTGCTCCTACCAGGATTAAAAGGCAGTCTGCAAAACACTTACCCAGACATCACAGTCGTACTGGGAAGTTTGAACTACTGTGCTAACAAGCTATTCTTGAGTTCCAGGGGGAAGATCATTAAAGGGGTGATGGCTCTGATTTTAAACTGTGTGGCAGATCCCCTCTGTCAGCTATAATAGCCACAGAGTCCCAGGAGGCTGTTAAAGCAAGCCTTCATCTCTCTCTCTGTCTCAGAATTGTTGGGGTTTTACCAATACTGCCTGTGCAGAAAGACTCCATTCCCATTGCTCTCAGAGCAGCATAAGGAACAAAAGCATGACACGATCTCAGCAGAGGATTTGGTTGCTGCCTTTCCAGATGCAGCACATCAACAGCAGTTAAGAGTCAGAAAAATGTCTGTATAAAGCTGTCACTTCCTAACTCACTACCTGCTGCCTGTATCGTGTCTGGGTGATCTCATCTGCCTGAAGACCTCACAGCAACATGCTGCTATCATTTCCCATGGTGATGTAGAAGCAATATGTCTATACCATGAGTGGGGCAGATTTTTATTTTGTCCTCCCAGGCACTTTTAGGAGACCTGCTATTCAAGTGAGAATGGCTGCATTCTTCTCTAATTGCTGGAAGAGCAGAGATAACCCCCAGGTCCAGGCTGACTTTGCAGTACTGACTGATACAGTGATTCCTATGACAGATAGACAAAGTCATAAGCCAGGCCTCGTCGCCTTGAACATCACATAAAAAAACTAACAGTGAGAGTCTTCTTAATCATCATCAAGCATGTCCACACTTCCAATGGTCACTAAAGAAGAGCAAGAGTATTTATGATGAAGACTGCAACAACCGCATGTGCACGTGACTCGGGGAAGAAGGAAGCAATGAGGACTGTGCGTGACCAGCATAAATGCAATCAGGGATTAGCAAGACAGAAAATATAACTTCAGCTTCAAACCACAAACTCTAATATCACAACTGTGTTTGATTCAATGTGATTTAAAAGCCAAAGGAGAAGACACCCAAAAGTGTTCAATCTCTGTTACAGAAACACACCCAAACCCCTCCCCAGTATTCCTGCTGAGATCCCAAAGCAGTTTCTGGAAGATTTCATGACATGTTTTGTTTATGCTTTTGGTGATGGTAATCACAGATACAGTTATTTTTGCCAGGGACAGCTGTGTTCCTGCCTTTTTGAAATGTGGGCTTTCACTTTCCTATCCATATTCAAAACCATAACTGCACCATGTAAGAAAAACAACTGCAAAAATGTGAACAGAGGAACAAAAATGTAGAGCTAAAAGAAGGAGGGGTGAGGGGGAACAACTCTCACTGCACTATGTAGTTTCTCTTTTCCTACAAGTTGGTTATCCAGCCCAATCAAGTGCAAGTCAATCAACTGACATCTGATGTGTTTTGCAGATGGATCAGCAGCGATGCATAGTTGACGCACAGATGTTTCAACTTGGATTTGCTAGCTATCCGGCAATCAGACAGAATCCTGATGCTGATCATTCGCAGATGTTGCAAAAAGACAGAGATTGCTCCATACACTGCAAATAAATTTATACCTTTTACTCTTGGTCAGCCACAGCAGCAGTCTGCTATGGAAAGCAAAGTGGGACTCTCCGCTAGGATGGTGGGGTGTAGGTGTTGCTCCATTGAAAGGGAAGTCCTGAAGACATTTCTGAAGCATGGGCAACTTTGTTTTAGCTGTTCAAAAGGCACCTTTGACTGTCACCAGCACCGAGGGCTGTGTTTGAAATCAAAGTCACAGCTGCTAAACTGGCTTCTTCATTCAGTGGGGAGACTCAACCAGCCCATCGGAGAGCACGTTGAAGGGACTGTGTAGTCAAGGGGCAGCTACACACAAGGCTGCAGGCGGGGTGACACACGCAACTAGCCTGGCAGCAGTACTAAAAGCACTAAACTCTTTAGCTTAGCATTGACAATATCTGCACCATCTGTGCTGGTTCCTGAAAAATCATGAGACCTGAAAACATGAGAGAAAAATAGATAGAGGTGGAATTTGTTTCTGAGTACTTGATGAATCCAGTTTTCACTTTCTTCTTTGTTAATGTTAAAAAATGTTAAGAGAGACTGTTTTATGAAAACTGTGGTTGTCACCAAAGGAGTATGTGACTCCAGGCTTGGGAAGACAATATGTAGACTAAGAATGCAAAGTCCTGTTTACCTCCATGAGAGCTATCAAACCCTGCAGAAAAAAACTTCGGAAGGCAGGAAAACCTCATCAAAACTATTTGCCTGTGGCAGGGAACAGTGATACTCACTAGCTGTGGGGATGGTGACTGTCTCAGGAGCCTCAAACAGCATGCCTCCTACACCATTTGCGGTCTCAGACTGGTAGGCTGCTGGCCTTCCCTGCATCCACAACACTCACATAGCAGAATCAGAAAGATATGAATTCAACTGTTGCCCTTCCTGGCTTGTGAGCATCAAAAAGCAGGTAGTGTTGGTCCTCACTGAAATAGCCATCGTGTCCTTTAGAAAAGTGATCCGGCTTGCCCTTTCTCCTTCAAACATGTAGTACATCCATTTCAGACAGGTACCTCACAAAGACTGTCCTTCCTGACACAACTGAGCATAACCAAAGACTAGCATCAGCTCACTAAAGTGAAGTTAATCTTCAGCCCTGCACAACCTCCATTCATGCTACCATGCAGAAATCAAACCATTTCAGAGAACTGTTGGATAATCTCCTTTTGGCAGGGACTAGTTGATCAGATCTCTTTTTCCTAGACTTCTCAATAGCATCTGAACACTTGTGGACCATCAGACTTCACCTGTTCATCACAGAGATGTCCCATAAGACAAGCTAAAACACTCAAACTCCTTCCTCATGGAAATTCCTCAATGTATGGTGATGAGCAAGCACGTCTCCACCACTTGGTCCTTTACATGCAGTTCCTGTTTAGTGATTTTCAGGGCACCTTTTCAAGTCTGGCCTGTGACAATGTACCTACAGAGATGAAGATCACAAAAAGTACATGAGGGAGAAAAGGCACATGGGACCAAAGTGAAATAAGAAGGCACTTAAAATAGGAGGGGATTTCTTAGTCCCCCTGGTTTCCACACACACATGTGATCTCGGACCAGGAAATGAAAATGCCAAACCCATGAGCATACTGTGTGGTGCTATCGGCTTGACAAACCCCCAGACAATGCATCCCTGCTATCCCCACCAGGTCCTTCCAGCCTGTGCCACTTACTCAGACCTCTGCAGAAGTCACATAGCAGGGTTTAGTGTCTGAGGGGGTGTCACCTGCACAGTAAGAGTTAAAACAGATCCATTTCCAAATTATTGTACCTGCTAGCAGACAGGTTGATGGCATGAATCCATCTGCAAGCATGGAGCTGTCATCCCAGAAGGGAAACAGGCACTGTTTAACTATCAGATCTGAAAAGCGCAGAGAGCTTTTTGGCTTTACCCTGCCTTGTCCCTTGTTTGCTGCAATCTTTAAACATGCAGAGTAGCCAACAAGGCTTTTCATGTGCTGAAAAGCTAGGCATAGGTGCCAATGCTTTGCTGAGGCAGTGTTGGAAGCCTGACCCTGTGATACTGCAGTCTGACATCACTAGGTTCCTCAGAACTCCTACAACCAACCTAGGCTGCTAAACCATGTGGGGAGGGCAAGGAAACAAGGGCAAGCAGATGTTTTGCCCTGTTTAAGACACAGACTGTGCACAGGGAAACTCTTTCCCAGAAGATGGAGGTGCTGCAGGAAGGAAGCATGGGACGTGTCAGGGGCCTGGGCCCTTCACAGTGCCACCAGCACACTGGCAACAGCCAGGTATGCAGTGACAGGCAGTGCTGCCCTCACTAGTGAAGAAGGAGGATGGAAAAGATCCTTGAAGTCATTTTGCAGTTACAAGAGGGAGTTACTGCATCTTTGCAGGTGTGTCTAGCTCCAGTGACACTGGAGGTCATGAAGGACCACCAGCTGGCCTGAAGATGGGGGAGGTGGTGGAGACATTGGTGCATGGGGAGAGCTACAGAGAGACAGGACCAAGCACTCAGGGGAAGAAGAGAGGCTTCACATGAAGGTGCAGTTTCATAGTTAAGCGTCTTCACAGCCAAAGGAGACCATAAGCCACTGCATTTGAAGCAAGGCTTGTTTGCCACTCGAACACAATACTTACAGATTGCTCCCATGATGCTGCTAACCTGAATTCAATTTCCAAGGCTCCCAGCTCACCCAGTCATTCCAGAAATCACAGCCCAGGGTCTCCAGGGTCCTCTGAGCATGGCCAGCTAGTGAATGTGCAGGACTGTTTGGGGCTCCACCAAAAGGTGTCATGTGGAGAAGGAGGGGCAGGGAAAGCTTTAGGCTGGGATCTCCCCACTTCTCTTTAAATTACACAAATACTTACTGTGCAGAGGTACCAGAGAGCACAGCAGGTACGGAATGGAAATGTTGCTAGTCTGACACAGCTTGATGTAGGATTGCTGAGTGATGTTTCTGGTTCCAGAAAAGTGTACTTAGGGAAGGACAGCAGATAGATGTCACCAGCCTCCCTTCCCCTCCGTTGTACCATATCCAGTATGTAGAATTACTCACGGTCCGAAGGGGGAACACTTCCAAAGTGTGTATTATATTACTGTCAGCCTACTGCTCCTTTGATTACACAAGTCCTGCCATGGCCTTTTCTGTGTGACTCAAATATAGCTTTTACGTTGTTGCACTCTCTCTTGATCATGTTTTCCCCAAAGTGGTGCCAGCAGTGAGCTGGTTTGAGAGAAGCCTTGCCTGTCAGAGAGGGCACAGGTGCCACCCAAAGTCAGCAGCGGATGGGAGTGTGTGCAACCTGTGCTGTCATTTGCAATGACAGAGCATGTTGTTGAAACAGACGGTCATGCACTCACTCAGCTCTCTGCTTGATACCCCTTGTGTCACCAGATGAGGAGGCTCCTGTGGCAAAAAGCCTGGCCTGTGCATATGTGAGCAGCTCCTGGTGATCCCCATGCATTGCAGAGAGGAGCTCACTCTCCAGCAAGGCTGCCTCCAGCAAAAGCCTTCATGAAAACAGCATCGGAAGTCACATCTCAGGCAGTGCCAGGAGATGTAAGGGAGATGAATACCATCCTCCCAGAGCAGGCAGCAGCAGTCAGCAAATGGACCATATGGTCCACATGGCCTGGGGAGACACAGAGTTAATCATTCATTTGAGTTAGGGTACAAGGGTTTTGTTAGCACATGCTTATAACCAGGCTGCTGCTGAAAAGCACCGTTGCCTTCAACACTGGCAGGGCTTCAGCACACATGCAAAATTCAGCCTGTACTGGGCTGAATTAGGTCTTTGGTCCAAAAGCACTTGGAACTGGTACAAGTCTCCCCATTGCTCCTAATACCCTCTACCACGTTTTTCAGCGCTGATCCACTCCCCTCCAGCAACATTTAGTAAATGTTTTTCTTTGCAGAAGGGAAAGAGGAGGCAATATCCCCCTCTGTCCCCAGCAAATCTTCCAGGGATACATAGGACCAAACCAATGTCAGTGGGTAAGCATTACCACTGCCTCTGTGAGGCAACTCAGACAAGTCCAGCTCTACTCTTCTTGGATCACAAAAAGAGGAGAAAAAAAAATCTCAGCTGCTTATTCCATCTGGTACTAGAGAAGAGTTTGACTTCTCCCCTCCCAAAGCACTATTTCAAGGGCTATTTGTAAAGAAAGCTCCATGGTTATAAATCTCCCTGGAGCCACTTGCACGCACCGCCTTCATGTTAATGTACCATGACAATCTTTTCCCTTTCCTTTTAGCAAACGAAGGGTGAAGGTGTATAAACTGGAGTTTCTGAGGTCACTGTCTCATAGGGCAAGGGATATGGCATATGCTTTACATTGCTTTAAGCTCCAGCTCTGAAGCCTGTGGGGACATTCTTGTTTGGCGCTGGGCTCCCTCACGCTCCTCCCCTCTAAGTGTTCTTACTCTCCTTTGGGTGGGATGCTGGACACTGGTGCAAATCAGGAGCAACCTTATTACAGCCAGTGAAAGTACTTTCATGAATGTGAAAGCTACATAAACGAGAATGGCATCAGGCCTCACAGTTCAACAATAAATCACTTCTGGCAGAAAAAAACCCATTTTTTTTTCTGAGAATGCTTATCCTCTTGAAAGAAAACACACAAATTATTCAAATGTGTTTTCACTTAAAATTCTGTCTAAAGAGGCTTTGTGACACACAGACTGACATCATGGTTAAGCAGGAAATCATTTTAAGTGTCACGTCCCCACTTGCCCTCCCCAGCCTTCTCACCCCCTTGACTTCTCCTTGCCCATGTTCCCTCTCCCTCTTATGCATGATTTTCAGAAGAGCACTATATTTCAGCTTCCTAAGGCTGGGAGTATTAAATTTCTTCTCCAAATCATGTATTTTTCCCAGTTCTTCCTTTTAAGGGGACACTTAAACCCTCTTGAAGTCAAGGATTAAGAATGGGAAGAACATAAAGGAGATTTATGCAAACTGGAGTATGTGTCTGGGTGTTCCTAAGAGGGGGGCTACAAGTCTCAGTATTTTTGAGGAAAACCAGTCTTAGGTATAAAAAGCCCTAAAGCTCTCAGAATGTCCTGGCAGCACAGGGATTGGGACAATATTGCCTTCTTCCCATTAAGCAGCAGTTCACATCAAACAGTTGCAAAAGAGATCCAAAAGCAATTTACCTACAGATGCTTCTGGTTTCTTCCAGAAAGAGTAGTATTTAATCTGGGATTTAGGGGTAAGATATTTTGAAAGGGTTTTTCTCCCACCTATACTTAAAAAAGACACAAGACTGAAAGATTTACAGACTGCTCAGTTTTTATCTGGGCTGTTGAATGTGTGACACTTGTCTCAGAGAGAACAAAAACCACAAATGGAATCAAAGAAATGTAATATGGATTTTCATTTTCTTTTTCCTACCCAAACACAAAGCAGCCTCTTTGACACCAGAGACCTGTTCCAAGCACATGTAAGAGCAGCAAGGATAGAAACCTGGAATTTAAAAAAAAGCCTAATGACGCCCTCAAAACAGAGAGAAAGATGAATGGTCCATCTTTAAATGAGACCCCGTTGATGAGGAAATCTGGCTTCAAGGTCCTGTTCTGGTGAAGGGACACTGAACACGGGAAGAAGCTTGCCCATCCCAGCTCACAGCAGAGCATCTTGGAAAGGGATGCTCTCAAGTCCCTCCATTAACAGGACTGCATTTCACTTAAACAGAAGTTTGCTAGACTAGGGTTTGGAGCGCACCTTCATACCTCCATGCTACATCTGTGTTGCAGAACCAGTCAGGATCCAAACCATGTATTAATCTGTTGTTGTTCTGAAAACATCTCAGGCCTATTTGGTAGGGCATTTAAGCATTCATATGGGCCCTGATGAATTCCTGGGTCTAGGCCAACCTGATTAATTTGTGACATTTTATAGAGAGCAAAACAGAGGGCTGCAAGCTCTAATACAGCAAGTAGCTCACCTAAAATAACTTCTGGTGACAGCATTTAAAATATTAGGACTGAATTGGTTTCTTGCATTTTAGACCAAAGTTGCTAGCAACACATGGACGCAGGGAGGGGGGCTCCAGATATTACAAAGAGAAAGTTCAGAAGGGATTTTTCTAAGGCATTCATCACAATTGGCCCACCGAAATCAGAGATGAAATTCCCACTGAATTAAATGGGCACAGACTTAGGCCAGCAACAAATGGTTTGTTAAGGCTTCTATTTACCTAGGGATTCGACAAAATGGCAGTGTGCTGCAGCAAAGCCTGGCTCAGTGTTTGGCTCTGTGTATTACGGACTAGAAAATGTGTATCTCATTGAACAGCAAAGAGAAATTGCTGCTCAGAAGGACACAGGGGCTGCTGAGCAGTCTGAACCAATCTGTTTAATAACTAAAACTACAGCCACATCCAACATCCAAGGTGATGTTACGATCCAATTCTGTTTGGACGAGAGGAAGGCCCCCTTGCTTTCTAGCCGACCTCAGACGAGTCTGGGAGGCCAGGGGCGGCTAGACCAACCTCTCGTTTCAGGTTCGATCCCTTCGAGCGAGATTAAGACACAAACGAGGTCAGATGTCGTAAGTCCACCCATTTATTAATTGTTCAGGGGAAGGAGAGAAAGCAACGACAGGAAAGGAAGGAAGGAAAGATAAGAAATCAAGCGAGAGGTCCGGATAGAAGAGAGCAGACAGTCACCACCATGGGTCTGCGGCATCCCGGGGGTCCGTGCTTCTGGGGTTTTCGGTGATCATACACGGAATCTTTGGTGGTCTCTTCACGAGGTCAGTGATCTTCCTCCAGCGTCTTTGATGGTCTCCCACAAGGTCCCCCCAAAGCCTGAGCCTGCAGCCTTTTTTATAGAGCACAGCCCAGCACATGCGCACACATTTCGCACACTTTACTTTTGGCAGGCTCCATTCACGCGCTTTCTTGTTGCTGGGCAGGGGCAGGGCTCTGCTCGCATGCTTTAAGTGGAAGCAAACTGCAAGCCTTGGTGGGCAGGCGGCCCCACCTGGGTGTCCACTGCTCCAGCCAGCCTGCAAGCCACCCTGCCTGCGGCAGTGCTGATCTTCACACATTGCCACACAAAGGAGCAAGCTTTGAGACAGTCAGCTGGCTATGCCGTCTCCCACAGTAGTGTTTGGATGGTGGGGGAAGACCACTCCAAAAGGTCTCTCCCGTGGCTGCAGAGCTCCCTGCTCCGCAGATGCTTTAGGCTCCAAGGCAGAGGTTAGTGACAAAATTATACCCAGTTTTGCAAGGGTGTTCTATCAAGTTTTTTGGAAAGCACCTTGGGTAAAAACACAACAGAGAATCTCTCCAAAATCTCTTTTGCAAGCTCAATGCTTTCTCCTGCTATCAGCCCTCCATAACACCCTGCACCTGTCTGTCACAGCTGCAGGGCATTTAATCTCCACTCTGCCACAGCAGGATGAATATTTTCTTCCCTGCGGTCGAAAAGTCAGAAGCAGTTCTTCCTGGCCCTTTCATGTGCTCTTGCATCAGTAATTTGTGGTGGTGAGATGCCACACCAGAGCCCCACAGAAATTTCTATGCAGACAGACTGAATTCAGATCCTGATGTGTAATGGGGCCAGTGGGAATGGTTTTTGCCTCCTCCCTATGAACATCTTGCTGCAAAGATGTCAGATAAAGCCTGGTGGGAGTCTGACTGATGGCATTAGATTAGATTCCATGGTCTTGTCTGTGAATCAAACAGAAGTAAAAATCTCTGTTCCCAGTAGATGGCACCACCTGTTTCACTGAATTTTTCGTGGTTAGTGTGAGAGCAGCTCACAGGCAACTGAGCCTGCAGAGCAAGAGCTTAGTGGCACTATAAACTGTCAGCTCTGGCCTTTACCGAAGGCTGGCATGAGAGCACAGCAAACCAGGAGCAACACAGGGATACCACACCTTTGAATGAATGAAGATGCACCAGCTTTTAAAACAGTGTAGCTGTAAAGAAGATAATGGTATGTAAGGGCAGCTGTCTTCTGTGCCCCACAGGGACGGCTTGCATGGGCAGGGCTCTGTCCTGTGCTCTTCAAACCCACTCCTTGCAGATCAGTTCCTTGCCTGGGGACATCATGAGCTGTATCACCCTTGTCCATGGGAGGATGAGATTACGGCTCCCAGCAGTGCAAGACAGCATGCTCCATAGCAGAATGTCCTCGCCTGCAAGGTGGTAGAGAAATGCATGATGCTGGCACCAGCCACCCTGTCTCTCACCACACGGAGGTCCAGTGCCTATTCAGGGCTAACAGCTCCCACCTTCCTCGGGGAGATGCTGAGTTAATAGGCACATACACATGCATAAAAACAGTGATGGTTATCTTCCATGAGGATTTAAAAATTCAGCATAGTCATTCTATCAATTTATTCAGGAGACTGATGGTTGTCTAAACACACAGCAGGCTGGGAAAGATGTTTTTTCGCTCAGAGAATAAATTCTTTCTTGCTAATTAATTACAGGGGAAATGGGAACATGTTTAAGCAGAGAAAAGCCAGGCTAAAGGTAGCAGGAAGGCAGGTATTGTTGAGCTGGTGCGTCCAAGGGGACCAGGGCACCATTCTCAGCTCAGGCACACATCCTGTGTGATGTTGGGAACGGCACACAGCCTCTCTGAGGCTTACGTGAGTGACATTTTACAGCAGAGGGGTCAGAGGTGGGGGTACATGACATGCCACAGCCAGTCTGTGGATGTGCTGATTTACACATGCTGTGACTGGTGCCTCCTGAGCAACTGCAACAGGCTGGCCTTGGCTCCCCTTTTCCAAAGCAGGCCTGAAATTTTGGGCTGCAGCCCATCTTCTTAACAGTACTGGTCAAAACAAGCATTCATTGGCTCTTGCATTGACACAAACCCCAGTTCAGAGTCTGAGTCACCCTGATTTAAAATGCCCCCCAGGAATATTTTTTCAGAGTCTAACAAGACCCCTCAATCAACCAGTTTGATCTATGAAGGGCAAAATGTAGTTGTAACTGCTCAGCAGTGGTAATTTGTGACTGAAGAATGACGTGGCACAGGGGGCAAGAAGGCCCAACTACAAGAAGGGGTTAAACTGGATGGGAGCAGGAATTCCAGGGGCAGAAGGACCCCTTTCAAGGGAGTGAAGTTTTTCTTGGTGATGTGATAAGAAACAGCCTCAGCATTGTCTTGTAACCATCTGGGAATGGGAGTGCTCAGGGACCCAAGCCTCAGGGGCCACCTTTGGGCGGCTGACCTGGCCTGGGCTATGGACCCACAGCTGGGCTGGGGCACCCCATGCAACCTCTGTCCAGATTGGTGCTGGTGCAAGCATGTATAAGGAATCTGCTTGTGATACATCTTTGCAGACTCCATGTAGAACTGGTTGTTGCCATAGGACTCTGCCCAGTGCATTGTTCATTATTTAAGCACAAAAGTGTGTTTAATTTGCCTCGAGGGGTACCATAAAAATTCCCTAACATCTACCATGATAATTCCTCTTTCAATGAGTTATCTGATTCTGGCTTATCAGAAATAATAGGCAAACTCACAAGGCTTATGCCAAGTTCTGGACATACGCACAAAACATACTACCAACAAGTTGCCTTCACTGACTGTGAAGGAAGAGAGTGACTTTCCCTTTCCCAAGTGGAAAAAGATCACTTCTCATGTGACCCTGTGCAGGACCATTGATAACCTCTGTAAGTGCAGAGGAGTGTCTTATCAAGTTCAGCTCTTGTCTGACTTGCTCTCTCCCACCTGGAAACTTTAAAGCCTTCTCTAAGGAAGCTTTATGGCATATGACATGAATTAATTCCCTTTCCTACCTGTGGCAGTTACCAGGCCTGCAGGCACACAGTCAAGACTTGCCAGTACCACACTGGGCAGCAGAGATAACTTGTTTGCTCTACCTCCTTGCCTGTTAAACACCCAGAAAAATTTCATCCAGCAGCAGAATTTTCCATAGAGGCTAGATTACAGCTGATTTCTTTAAAGAACTGTCTAATCTAGTTTTAAAGCTCACATGCTGGTGAGTCCCAAACCTGCTCTGCTGCACTATCCAATTACCCTCACAGCCAGGTGTCTGCTGAGACCAGCGCCTGCTCCCTGCGCGCTGAGGGAAAGCTCCTGGCTGGAGGTAGACTTCTGGCAGAAAATCTCATTTCCAGGGAACAACAAGTCAATAACATACTTTAGAAAAATAACCTGGCTCCAGCTGCATCATTTTTGCCAATGTCTTTGGAGCAGTTACTGGGGTCCCCCACTTTGTTTCTGATGAGGGAAGCCATATTTGCATCGACAGCCTGCATGTAGTTTTATTGAATATTTGCAGGACGGCTCCGTTTTACTCTGAATCTTTCCAATGGATCCAGCAGTTAATTCTCTAATTTCACAGCTTGCATGGAAGCAGCTGAATGTTTGCTGGAGCTGAGACTGCAATTTATGCAGTGCTGGTTTCCTAGAAGTTCAGGCTGCTGTACTTTTTCCTGTGCCCTTCTCCCAGTCCAGAAACAGTGCTTTTCAGTCCCTCTCCTGGTGGATTTAACTCCACCAGGGACTGGTGTCTTTTCCATCTACAGTAGCTTGTGTTAACTCCCACAGTCACTCATATACCTTTTTATGGATCCCTCCTTCAAATGGCAAGGCAGACCCCATTGTATAGGAGATACCATTGCTCTCAGTGGAAGCCCACCCACCTCATCCAGCTACCAGCCCAGGATCAAAACCATCACTTGGATAAAGAGTGGTAGGCCTGAGCCCAGCTCTCTTCTGGAGGGACACAATGGCATCCATCAGACCTCAGATCCTGCTTGATCTTTCTGTAAGCAGGATAGCTCTTACTGCTGAGGCCTGGTGGGAAAAGATGAGAGGTAGCAGGACAATAAGAACACTTTGGCAAAAGCTGGGGACAAAATGGCATTGGTCCAGCATCTCCTGCCTTCTAAGTTTGTATATCCTTTCTGCAATGGCAAGCAGAGCCAGAGTTTTCCCAGACCTGTGTTTCTCAAAAGACAGATATAACCCCCTTCCACATTGTGGGACGCCTGTGGTGGCCTGTCATTTCCATCCTAGCACACCTCTGCCCCTTTGTGTCACAGCTGTGTGTCCTGGTTTCCACTGGGATAGAGTTAATTTTCTTCCCAGTAGCTGGCATAGTGCTGTGTTTCGGATTTAGCATGAGATTAATGGTGATAACACACTGATGTTTTAGTTGCTGCAGAGCAGTGCTCACACCAGTCATGGACTTTCCAGCTTCCCCTGCTCTGCCAGGTGCATAAGAAGCTGGGAGGGGGCACAGCCAGGACAGCTGACCCCAGCTGGCCAAAGAGGCATTCCATACCCTATGACATCATGCTCAGTGTATAAACTGGGGGGAGTTGGCTGGTGGGCAGCCATCACTGCTAGGAACGGGCTGGGCATTGGTCCGTGGGTGGTGAGCGACTGCATCACTTGTTTTTCCCAGGTTTTGTCTTTCTCATTTGTTGCTTTCCTTTTCATTGCAATGTTGGTTTGGTTTTTGTTGTTGTTGTTGTTGTTGCGATGATAATGATGATGATGATGATGATGATGATGATAATGTTTCAGTTATTAAACTGTTATTATCTCAACCCACAAGTTTTCTTACTTTTGCTCTTCTGATTGTCTCCCCCATCCCACTGGGAAAGGAGAGGGTGCATGAGCAGCTGTGTGGTGCTTAGTTGCCAGCTGGGGCTAAACCATGACATTGTGCCAAACCCATCTCTGCATACAGACACTGGTCATGCTCCCTTTCAGGGTGGTCTACCCTTTCGTGTCTGGGGGCTCTGCATTGCAATACCCACCCAAGGGTTTTCTGACCCTTGAACAGCCCTGTGGTAACTGCTGAAGTTCAGCACAGTCATTTTCTGCACTCTGGTTTCAATGGGCATTGCCATTTTTTGCTCCTCATCTCATCCCTTGCTTTGTTCAGATTTTGTCACTGTTCATGGGCTTCATCCTAAGGACTGGTTCTTTCCTCATCCCGTTTGCATCTTCTCACAGGACAATAAACCTCACACTGTTTCTTTTCCTCTCCTGTGTCTGATGCAACTGTCTACCTAATGACAATGAGGATCTTCTCACCTCCATCTTGTCTATACCTTTAATACCTTTCCCTCTAACTGCAGAGTACCCACAGGCTATCACCCCCTGCCCTGCCTACTTTTGAAACCTTAATGAAGTTCTGGGCATGAGCTCAGCCCAGCCCCATCACCAACAGATGAAGCTATATCTTCTCTGTAACTCCAACAGCTCCGAGTGGCCAAGCTTGCTCTCACTAGCAAAGGAGAAGAGAAAGTTCAGGATAGCCAACTGTCTTCTAACCCCTGAAGTACAGCCATGATGAAATGGGGGGACTGGGTTTCCTGGAACAAGGAAAACTGGTCTGATGCTCCTTTTGGTTACACAAACTTTATAAGCATATAACTCCATTACATTGAGCTGTGATTTATCCCAGTTGAGAGAAATAAGGTGCTCATCCATGCCCATGACTTCATCTCTCCATTTCACCCCGAACAGAATTTATGTTGTGCAACAAGCCTCCCCTCTCCTGACTCTGCTTAATGGGTATGCACCAGATGACAAGACAGAGCCAGCCCTTTGATTCCTTTTGATCATGTTTGATTACTTTCTCAGAAGACAAGAAAGTTACATGTACTCTGGAAGACAGATCAGAGCTGAGAATGAATGTGACCTGGCTTCAGTAACAAGAGGTCATTTCTAGTAAAGCAAAGGAATGTTTTATTTATTGGTTCTAGCATTTGATGGGCCTTCTACCATGTGATGAGGATGCAGAGGGGAGAACAAACTTAATTCTTTCAAAAAGCTGCAGCAACAAAATATCCAAGAGAAGGGAAAAATGGAAAAAAACTATTGAACCAGTTCAATCTTGGGAGGGGACAGGCAGCAGTAAAACTGCAACAAGGAAAAGCAAACCCTCACCAGCATAAATAAAAAAACAAACAAATAAACAATAAAGTGAGGCAAAGATAACACAAAGCACTCTAAGTTGAGGTCCCCCTACTCATCAGTTGGTAGCAAGGGAATCTAGTCCTCCAACCATTGTTTTTTGCATGGGGTAATGTTCCAGCCAAAGTAGAATCTAGCACCATGAAAGAAAAAAAAAAAAAGTAAAATATGGAAAAATTCTCTGACAAAGATTCTGCCACCTAAAAGCACAGGCCCAGTGCAGGACTTTTATCTACGTTTTGCAGACAAGAAACTGAAACATTAAGCAACAACGCGGTTTGTCCAAGATGATGCAGGGAGAACATCTACGATCATGAAATAAGTCATTTAAATATTGGCTCAAAATATCATTTTGAGATAAGGAGAAGGTTTGAGAATTGCAGAGCTATGCCATTGGAGACCATGAGAATAACTACAAAAATCCAGGCTACAACATGTCTTCCTAACACTGTTTTCAGCTAATGCAGATGTTAAGATCCCATTCTTTCCTAATGCCGAGATAGTGCAGGCTTATAGTGACACTTCCTTTCTCTGGAGAGGCTTTGAAATTAGTGAGCCATCTGTCTGCTGCCATCTGTTGTTGCCTTGGAAATAAATTTGTCAGGTCAGTTGGAAACAGGTTTCAAATAAACCACTGCTCTGAAAGATAATGCACAATTGTGGTTGGTGGTGTTACCCTCCCATCGCAGTGCATCTGCCTCCCAGGAATTCCCAGCTGGTGCCGGCTTCTTCTGTGGGGGAAATGTTCTCCTTCTCCAGCAGGACCACTGCTGCTTGTGCGCATCTCCCCCTTGCAGTGGGGCTGCTTGTCACAGGGGTGCACTTTGCATCCCACCCACCCATGCTTCCCCATGGCCTTCTCCTCCCCACCCACCCGGAGATTACCCATGAGCACATCCCATACTTCAACTCTGTGTGCAAAGGCCAGGCAGGTCTCCCCAGCTGTCCACCAGAGGAGAGGCAGACATACTGGCAGGGCCAGAAGGTGAGTGGGCAGCTGGGGTGGCCAGAGGACAGACCAAGGGTGCTGTGCAATGGGGCACACACCACTTCTGTGGCAACTGTGGGCCTGTGTGCACAGCCACCTTTACTGTGAGCAGCCAGGGCATGGTCCTGTGGGGCACTTTTGGGGAGAGAAGGGTTGAGCCCTCTGGTGGGGCCAGCCATGTTCCCTCCTCTCCAGCCCCTAATTGCAAAGACATTCTACAAACCCTCCATTACTATTGCACTCAGTGGCTCCTCTTTTGTTGTCTCTGTTCCCCAGGTCTGCAAGCCTTTTCCTTGGGGAAGATGGAAAATGGGTCATTGAACAGCACATGTTACTGTTCCAGGCATACACCTTGTGTGGTGCTTGGGCACTGGTGTCTCTCTAGCTACTGGAGAAAAGGAAGGCACATGGAAAAGCAGGAGGAGGCATGGGACCTGCCCTTTCCTGCAGTGTATATAGCCCTGCACTTAGAGCCAAATCACAGTGTCATGTCGCCCCATGAGGGTGCTCTCAGGACAGGGATTCTGTCTCTGTGGGATGGCATAGGGTGCATTAGCTCTCTGGCGAGCCATGTAAATAAGCAACAGCATATTTAGATAACGTGGGGCTCACAGAAGACATGAAAATCTGCTTAGGAAGATGTGTAGGCTGGAATGGGTTCCCTCAAGGCTTCATGCTGTCTCAGAGCACTGGCAGCACTCATGCTACCTCAGGTATTACGTGTACATAAGCTTGGAGTCAAGCTCTGCACACCCTTATTGCATAAAACTACCTATACTTCTCAAATTCACTTGCTGGCCAGTGGCAGGACAGGTTTGTGTCCACTACAGCATAAGGACCGTGGAATGATGTGTGAGCTAAGCCCTGAGGAAGATGCCCCTTTACCGTATTTTTAGGACCACACCAAATGTTTTTTCTGTATACACATCCTTTGCAAGGGTGAGCTGTCCCAAAGTTACTGCATCTCTTCTCATATGATGGTTCAATTGACAATAATGGTTGTCAGACAAGGAAACTGTCTGTATTTCCTCTGGGCACAGATTAGACTACACAGAAAGTCTAAATTTGAAGGTAGCTTTGGGAGCAGTCCTAAACAGTCAGCAGCAGGTAAACAGCCACCTCCTGAAAAATGAGTAACTGCTGGTCTTTTCTCACCAGTTGTGTTGCTTCACTGTTACTCAACAAAAATCCAGTGCACCTGGGCTCTGCTACGCTGGCTGTGAAGGAAGAGAAAGAGGTGCTGCTCTCTGTGGCCATGCTCTACCTGTTCCTCCCCACCTGCAGCGAGGAGATAGGAATCTTCCCTTAATTGCCTTTGTCTGGACACAGGATCTGAGCAGAAAAGACAGCGGGGCTGATCGAGGTGGTGACATATTACTGATTTGCACAGAAATCAAGTCCTAGGCACGATCCCACCATGCCACAAATGCAGAAGGGCCATCTGAGATGATCATATGAAAATATTAGCTGTGTATTTCCTGCTGAGGAGAGAATAGTGGAGTAGACAATTCCCAGTGAATAATGCAAGCAGAATATGTTCTGGAGGGCCCCGCCACCTGGCTTGCAGCCCGCCTTCCCAACACTGTCAGGCTGGATTCCCAAGGGAGAGGTGCTTTTCCACAGGAAGCTGTGGAAAGGAGACACTGCCTTTTATGCAGAGCTGGAACAACTTAAAACTGCACTTCTATGACTTCTCCTCCAAGCACACAGTGAATAGATGAGCTGGCTATGGGCAGAGCAGGAAGGGGACTGAACAGTGAATAACGGAGAAAGCCAGGATTCCGCTGGGCGAGAGGACCCATGTCAGTTTGCTCCAGTGGAGAGCCTGGGCTATGTTCTTCAGAAATCAAAAGCAACTTGGAAAAATAAAATCCCAGTATGAAGATAGCAGGGGCACCCAAGTCCTTGAGCTGAGGCCCCAGAAAGCTACGTATGTTGGAGCTGCATGCCCACCTCCAGCCTTCGGTGCAGAGTCCACAGGTGCAGGTCACACTGGCCTTGGCAGTGGCTGCAGGCATAAGCAGAACCGAGTTGCTCAGCATTGCACAGTGTGGCCAGGCACTGGTGTGCACAGGTGCCAATAGCCCTGTGTGGGATGGAGACAAATTTTCAAACTTGTCACCTATGTTATTTGAAGATGAGGTCAAAACCCCTGGCAATGCCTTGTTCAGCATGGTGATCTCCTGCTCCATTCAAGCTGGGGCCCCTCAGGAGGATGCTCTGCCACCAGGCTGGAGATCACAAACAGGTGTGTTTGCTGTTTTCTGTTTCCAAAGGGAAGGACTTAGAGTACTGGCAGAGGGGAGGGGGCTCACAGAGGAAAACCAGAGCAGCGAGAAGTGCCCAGGTATCTTTTGCATCGGATTATAATTCTACTCAGCACTCTCTGCTTGCTGGTTTGCACCCTCCACTCCACATGTCAGCCCCCAAGAATCCCATACCTGCATACCCTGCTCTCTCCAGGAAATATGCGGGCGGCTCAGTGCCAAAGAGCCACAGGCCACTATACTCCCTCATTGTGTGACTTTGGAGCTTTTGGGAAAAAAACCCCATTTTACTTCTGAAGTAGGAGGTAGATGAAGTTGAAGAGGTTCCAGTAAGTTGAACAGGTTATGCTGCAGTTACCCAGAAGGGAGTGGGTATTTACAAAGCAAAATGGGAATCCTACCCAGCTGAAGCCATTTCATGATGCAGATGAAGAGCTGCATTGCTTGCTTGTGTATACTGAGGAAATTTTGTGGGAGTGAGTGAAACAACATCAGTTTTACACTCACTGCCAACACAGATGAGCACCTCTCTGCCTCAAACTTTATTACCCATCTCATCCTTCTAAGCAAAATAGTTTCCTCCCCCTGCAAAACATCCCCATTCTGTTACTGAATTGTTCTGTGTCCTCTGTGACTTGCCATGGCTCCTTTTCTTCAACACACGACTCAGTTGCTTCCCCTTCTTACTCCCTTAGCAGTTGACAAACTCATATTTAATTTGCTGTCGACACAACATGCCAATATTTCTTGATGGTTTGCTGCTTCCAAACAAGTGTCCTGTTTTGCTAAGTATCACTGAAAGTCTTTCTTTTTACTGGGTCTGATCTTTTGTTTGTATTCTCCCCCGAGATACTTTTTAGAACATCTTCTTTACAAGCCATTTGGAGTGTGGAAAATCTGTCTTCCAGAGAAAGACTTAAGAAGCTCTTGCGGTTTAGCTTACACAAGAGAAGACAGAGTGACTCAGTCACAGTTGTGGGCTATGTACTTTGGGACCAGACTTCCAGAATTTGAGGTCTTGTTAATCCAACCCCCCCAAAAAACCCCTCCCACCCCCAAACCCCAAACCACAAGCTCTCCCAGCCTCCCCCCAGCACCCCACAAATCAGTAAACTCTAACCTGAATTCAGAGAACAGGGAACAAATATGTAACTGCTATAATTAGTCGCTAGGATGATGCCCCTGGCATATGGAAGAGTCTGTATGTCTTGAAGATTTTAAGACAAAGCTGGGTGTTTCAAGGTGCCCCCGCCCAGGCAGAAGGCGAGGGCTTCCTATGGGATTTTCCAGGTGCACTTCTGTAGCCTGTGCTGTGCAAGTCCAAGAGACAAAAAGATCAGTCCCTTACGGCAGCCTGGTGAACAACATCTCTATGCTTGCCTTCAGTGGCACTTGCTTCCCTGGCTATGGACACCCAGCGGCACAAAGTCCATTGTCCCTACACTCAGAGCTTTCTACGCTGTATCAGACAGTAAGCAAAAAGGCTATTTTTCATTGACTGGGCAGTGGCTAGAGTCCCTCATCCAAATGTGAATAAGGCTGGCTGGCAGCAGCAATAGGGCCAGAGCAAGTATCCCAGCTCTCAAAGAGTTTTCCATCTGCGGTGACAAACTTCAGGAGGAATTTCAGCTGAGACATGCTTTATGGTAGCTTTTTCTACTCCACAATTTGCAATGTCAATTGAAAGCCAGAGATGACAGCAGTGTTGGGCTGAACAGCTCAGAGGTATAATTGGATATGAAATGAGAATTGGTTTTGATGTAAAAGAATATCTCAGCCGCATGCCCTCATATACTTACCATGCTCTCACCCTCTCCCCAGATCTCTTTATTGTTGCCTTTTATGGAGGAGCTGAATCAGAGCTCCATCTTCTTTATTGTGTCTGGGCACTGATTGCTTTGATCATGTTGAAGTGTGGTATTGCACTAATGATCGCTAAACCCCACCTTTGATGTTGGTTGTGAATGTGCTGCTTTGCCAGCGGAGAGAACTTAAATGCTTTTGTTTTCTGATTATTGTCTGTCATGTTTAGAAACAACAACAGCAAGACAGGGGAAGAAAGTGTGAATACTTAATGGAATGAAAAATTCAGCTGCTGCCTGGCTCCCGGCATTGACTGTCAGGCGGTTTCTGCAGAGGCAAGGCTGGATGCTTGGCTCTGTGCTGAACTGCGGGGAAAAGGCTCAACCAAGCTCCCTGCAGTGCTGTCCCTGGGGATCGTGGCCAGCACACTGATGTGGAAGACCACTGCAAAGGCAAAGCACAGCAATGCCACTGGGGAGGGACGCACTTAGCTGCCTGCACCCTACCCCAGGGCACTGACGGGTGTGGGAAGAGCCAGGAGCTATGGGTCTTGCCCCACTGGTCCCCAGCACAGATATGCATTGCTTGACCATGGTTCAGCCCTTTCCAAACTGCCTGTTTTGCTGTAATCTGTGTTGGCATTTACACTGTGTTTAGTCCCATTGTATCCAACTGCTTTACAGTACAAGAAAGTCCACTCTGCAGCTAGATCTGTCACCAGTGAAAAACAGCATTGTTACAAGAGCACTCACTGCTTCCATGTGCTTAAATAATCCTGATGGATGGAGCTCCAGAAGGCATTGCAGCACAGTTCTTGGGTCCTGCAGGACCAGCAAAGTCTGTGCACAGTGAATGGCTTACCTGATGTAGCTCTTTCCATTGGTTATTAGCCCTGCAGTCTACTGATCACATTTACTACAGCTGAAGTCTGGCCTGAGCCTCTGTTTCTTCCATACCCTCCGGTTCTGGAGCCTTTGTAGGTTGTCACAGAAGACTACGAGGAGAAATGGTGATTTGAATGGTGTTTGGTGACTGAGACCTCATGTTCTGTGCAGCATGGTCTGAGCCTTTCCCACAGCACTAGCCAGCTAAACAAGTTCAACATCTCACCAAACCATAAAACCCTCTTGTTTTGAAAAGCAAAGGCCCATCTTCCTACTTCTACCATGAGACTCTCCATCATCTTGTTGCTGTAGATTTACATGTGTTGCCAGGATCATCTGAACTGTTGCATCCATGTCAGGTAGGTCTTTCAAGTTAACTGAGACTCAGACTTTCCCTGACACTGCCCAGCTGTTTCTTGCGCTGCAGGAAGGTTGTTTGTCAGGACACAGCAGTCAGTCACCTTAGAGAAAGCAGAGCCTTGTCATATGAAAGTGCAGTGTGCCAACAGTAACATCAAGTGAGAGATCTAGTCTGCCTGACATCTCTGTTACATGCTGCAGTAAATCCTCTCAATAATTTTAAATGTGCTTTGCCTAATTTGGTTATTTTATTTTCCTGAGTCCTGTCATATCACACACACCAACTTTTAGATTTGCCATCTCAAGTAACTTCTTTCAAAGCCATCTTGATGAAGGGCAGTACTGGTGTTCCCATATGCCTATAAATATTTAACACTAGAAAATTGTTAACTTTTTGCTAAAGATATCTTTAGAGAGACATTGGCAATGGCTGGGATTTTTTTCCATCTATTTTAAGGACAGTAGTTTTGCTTCACTGATATATTTACAGAATCACATATCAGGAATGGTTTCTGTGCTGTCCTTTCCTTGGGATGATATTCAGCATGTACTTCAAACCATACATGTTACATATGTGATGTGTTCATGTTACAGCAGCCCAAACCTTTCACGCAGAACATTTCCATAATATAAACTGGCTGAATGGCAGGGCTCAGAGGGTTCTGATCGGCGGGGCAGAGTGCAGTTGGAGGCCGGTAGCTAGTGGAGTTCCCCAGGGCTCAGTACTTGGCCCAGTCTTGTTCAATTTATTCATCAATGACCTGGACGAGGGGACAGAGTGTACCCTCAGCAAGTTCGCTGATGACACAAAACTGGGAGGAGTGGCTGATACGCCGGAAGGCTGCGCTGCCATTCAGCAGGACCTGGACAGGCTGGAGAGTTAGACGGAAAGGAACATGATGAAATTCAACAAGGGCAAGTGCCGAGTGCTGCACCTGGGGAGGTCGAACCCCATGCACCAGTACAGGCTGGGGGCTGACCTGCTGGGAAGCAGCTCTGCCGAGAGGGACCTGGGAGTCCTGGTGGATGACAAGCTGACCATGAGCCAGCAGGGTGCCCTTGTTGCCAAGAAGGCCAATGGTATCCTGGGGTGCATTAAGAGGAGCGTGGCCAGCAGGTCGAGGGAGGTGATCTCCTCTACTCTGCCCTGGTGAGACCCCACCTGGAGTACTGTGTCCAGTTCTGGGCTCCCCGGTTCAAGAAAGATGAGGAACTCCTACAGAGAGTCCAGAGGAGAGCAACAAAGATGATAAGGGGACTGGAGCATCTCCCCTGTGAGGAAAGGCTGAGGGAGGTGGGCTTGTTCAGCCTGAAGAAGAGAAGACTGAGAGGGGACCTCATCAACACATACAAATATCTTGAGGGTGGATTTCACGAGGATGGAGCCAGACTCTTCCCAGTGGTGCCCAGTGACAGGACAAGGGGCAATGGGCACAAAGAAAAGAAGTTTCAGTTGAATATGCGGAAGAGCTTCTTTACTTTGAGGGTGACAGAGCACTGAGACAGGCTGCCCAGGGGGGTTGTGGATTCTCCTTCTCTGGAGATATTCAAAGCCCGCCTGGACGAAGTCCTGTGCAACATGCTCTAGGTGAACCTGCTTTAGCAGGGGGGTTGGACTAGATGATCTCCCGAGGTCCCTTCCAACCCTTGCCATTCTGTGATTCTGTGATAATTATATCAGTTATCAAAAAGTAAATATTTCCAAAAGAGAAACACTGATTTCAGTGACATTAAGTCATGCAGAGTGACAGACTGGCTGAGATTGGAAGGGACCTCTAGGAGTCATCTTGCCCAACCCTCTTGGTTGCCCAGCATCACATCCAGGCAGCTTTTGAAGATCTCCAAGGAGAGAGACTCCACTACATCTCTGGGTTACCTGTGCCAGTGCTTGGTCACCCTCACAGTGAAAAGGGTTTCCTGATGTTCAGGAGGAACCTCTCATGTTTCAGTTTGTGCCCACTGCCTCTGATCCTGTCACTGGGTACCACTGAAAAGAGCTGGGCTCTGATGTCTTTGCTGCCTCTCTTCAGGTGTATGTATGTTGATGAGATCCCCCTGAGCCTTCTCTTCTCCTGGCTGAACAGTCCCAGCGCTCTCCAGCCTTTCCTCACCTGAGAAATGGCCCAGTCCCTCAAGCATCTTAGTGGCCCTTTGCTGGCCTCTCTCCACTATGTCCACATCTCCCTTGTACTGGGGGGCCCAGAATGGGACCTAGAATTCCAGGGGTGGCCTCACCAGTGCTGAGGAGAGGGGAAGGATCCCCGCCCTCTACCTGCTGGCAAGGCTCTTCTCAGTGCAGCCCAGGACACTGTTAGCCTTCCTCCTGGCAAGGCCACAGCACTGGCTCATGTTCAACTTGGTGTCCCCCAGGACCCCCAGGCTCTTTTCTGCAAATCTGCTTTCCAGCTGGTTGGCCCCTAGCCTGTCGTGGTGCACAGGGTTATTCTTTATACACACATGAAGCAAACCAGACACATGCGATAGCAATATCTACCTTTAAGGCACACTGCAGACCCAGCTCCCTGGCAGGTGTGTGCTAGGAGAGCTAACAGCAGCTGGCAGCCTGTGGGAGAGAGCTTCTGAGTCCACCAGGCTGGGGAAACCACCATGTCTCAATGCACAAATGAAGTCTCACAGACATCCTGAAGAGCAGCATGCTCTTCGGTGTTTGTTAGCATCTTGACTGGGATTTTTGGATCCAGTGTTGAGCTGCACCATACACCTAGACATGTCAGCTGGCTGTCCTGCCTGCCTGAGGCCTCTTCAAATAAGAGAACAAGTAAGAGAATTCATCAGACCCCGCAAGGCCAACCTATGGTCCTGACAACATTTGGCTGTCATGGTGGTGTCCAGAAGACCTCTGAGTCCAATCTCTAGGGAGAAGATGCAGGGAATTGTGGTTTTCAGTCATTCTTGCAAGAGCTGCTTATTCTGTGCAGATACTTACAGTAATGTTAAGATTAACAGGTCTCAGAGCTTGGCAGCACTGCTTCAGACTCTGCACAAGCAATTTTGAATCTTGAGATTGGACAGTAACTTTGGGCAAGGATACACATCCCCTATCCATGTGTCCTTCATTCCAGGAGGCCCCCTCAGAGGCCCACTTGCTCCTCATCCGCTTTATCCCCAGGAGTTCATATCTCTACAAGTCTCACTGCTCTCATGGTCCACAGTCTTCCCCTGCAGACTGCAAACATGCTGTACCTCTGACTACTAAATACTACCCTGTGCTACTAGTTTTATATCACACGGCAGAGTGGAGGCTAGATGGTAGAAAGGGGGATAGTGCATCCTAGGAAGAGGTCAGAAGTGTTTAGTGTTACTGATAATTCACCTGCAGGGGCTGACACAGAGGGTCCCTGGTCTTTCTCTTTCCAAGGGACTGTTGCTGCCCCATGCTGTGTCCATCATATTCCTACAAACCTTGGGCTTCATCCTGGTAATTCCAGCTTTCCGGGGTGGCTAGAAGGCCACAAATAACATATTGATACAAAGAGGAACAAGTCAGGCCCAGAGTGATGTTCTACTCCCAGTATGATGTGTGTCCCTCCCTTGTGTCCTTGTGTCCTTGTACAACTAGCATACACGCCACACTTCACTCGCTGAAGTTTTCAGATCTCTGTTACTCCATGCCAGCCATTCCCAACGCAGCACACAGGGCACAGTCTCCCTTCATCCTCCTATTCAAGGGTGTCCCTAATAATGTGAGGGGACCACTTTGGAAATGGAGGCCTCTTCAATGAGAAAGAGTCCAAAAAGGAGAGCTGGAAGGAAGAACATGGTAGACTTTTATTTGGTACAGAAAAGTGGCTCAATACAATTTCTGCATCCATGTTTCTGTTAGTATCACCATGTGCTGAGAGGGCCTGGCACAAACAGAAAAATGTGAGAGGACACGTGATGACTCTGAAGTTAGGAGTTCATCTCCAAGAAAACAACCATTTTATGCATGAAAGTAGGGACAGAAGAAAGGGTTGTCTATGAAGGAGGCTGGTCACAAGGACCAGGTATGGAAGTATAGCTATGAGGCAGGAAAGAATTAGGCTTCAAACC
>JAKFQP010000045.1:1454779-1492024 GCA_023375905.1 Nycticorax nycticorax
ACAGCCTCAAAGTGCATTCATGGGAAATTTGACCATAGCAGGGTCTCTGAGCTGGCAACGGCAGAGGCTCAGAGGCCTCTTGGGCAGAGTCCGGAAGCTGGATTGCGATAAATTTGAACCAGAGATGTGGTGTAAGCTTTTCAATAGAGACCAGATCTCACAACCACTGGGATGGTCCAGGAAAGAGCATGCTCTTGTTTAAGCAAAGATATTGAATTTCAGGCAAGAGTGAATACAGGTGAATACTATGGCTTGCTATGCCAAATATAAAATTAGGTGACCACTTCTGACTACTCAAAGCAGTGTAGTCTTCTGCAGCTCTTTTTCTTCCTGAATGCTGAGGTGTAAAGCTGGTATTCTGACCACAATTTCTCAGTTCAAGTGTTCCTTGATAACACTGGAGTTCTACTTATGCTTAAGTTTTCCCCATGTTATACTCAACTGGGTTCAGACTGGTTATTGACTTACAGGATGGAAGTAGCAATATAATAATAGTTATGTTTCCCAGTAGAACTCCAGGAAATTACATCTCTTACTGGCTGTTTCTGGAACAGCCAATCTTATACCAACATCCCTAATGAGTCTTGCTGCATGAAAAGCCATTTTACAGGATCTAGATTTCCCATCTAAACATTCCACCAGATCACATTTTCAAGTTCTTTCATCTTTTATGTACTCCCTGCCTCTCCTAATTAATTTAATTAGAATCACTTAGTTTTGATGAACTGGCATTTTCAGCTACAGCAGCCACATCTGTCCTGTGGTGTATTATGGGTGGCTTTCTAATGCACTTGCGGCCAAGACTGGGGGAAAAGCAGAAAGCCAGATGGCTCTGGACTTCTTGTTTGTCCCCAGTGGTGCCATTCTCATTTCCAGAGTTTTGTCATTATGTGCTGTGTGACATACAACCATTACCATTTAGAAAGACAAGAAATCACATCAGCAAACATGAAGAATGTTGACATTTCCATGGGAGCAAGCCAGAGTCCTTTCTCAGAGATATATCTTATGCTTCTGTATACAGTGATACCTAATAAAACAAGAAGAAATGGACAAAACATCCACAGGCAGAGGGGAAGCTCCAGAAATGCACAGGACGGGACTTCAAATCACTCTGTGTTGGCCTACCACACATCCTTAATCTTATATTTGAAGTTGATGTATTGTATTTGGCCTAGAATATCTGCCTTGTGGTACACCTGATGCTTGTGATGTATCTGATATATATGTGTACTGTGAAGATCTGACTTGTGATGTATCTGATAGACTGCCTTAGCTCATGGGCTTGTCACTCAGCTAATCAGCTGCTGCTAAGTCACATGGAAAAGGTGGAGGGAAGAAGTGGTATCCATGTATGCATGACACAGCTGGAGCAGCAGTCTGCTAAGCATCCTGGCATGGTTCTGTGGTCCTTACTCTTCCAGTCAGGCTAAGTGACACCACAAATGTGACAGTTCATCACTGCACTGGGACTACTGTTTGGTTTTGATCGTAAAGAAGTCAGTTCCACAAAAACCCCACATCTTGCATTGTGTTGCTAAGCCCCTTGAGCATTGCCTGATACTTTTTGAAGTCTGAAATAAGTTTTGAAGCAGGAAACACACACAACTATATGTCTTGCAGCGGTATCTTCAAGCTATTAATAATGGCCAAGGCTCAGGTTTTCATTGCTTCCAGTGCTCCAGACCAGAGTCCTAAACCCCCTTCAGGCTAATCCTTTACCCCTCCTCTTCCACACATATACACCTGACTCCAGTGGGACTGAATCTGCCACATCTCCCTAAGTCCCTGGAAGACAGACATCCCATGCAAAGCCTCTTCAAAGGTGAGGAAAAAGGAAGCATTTCAGTGAGGACACAGCCTGCGTGCACTGAGACTAGGAACTGCTGGAGATGCTGCTCATCTTAGTCCATGGAGGAGCTCAGTGCTGGGAGAAAAAAATGATTCTAACATCTGAAAAGCAGTATCATACTATCAGTAAAAAGTCTGATGAAATTGTGTAAAAAGTCTTTGTGCTCAGCAGGAGGAATGATATCATTGCACAGAATGGGCTGCATGAAGTGATGAACTTTCAAAGGAAGGCTTATTCACTGAGCCAGACACCAGCCAAAGCAGCTTCAGCTCTGTGTTCCTTCAAAAGTGTCAGCACGTCCAAACTCTGTTCAGTTCCCATCCATAAAATGCAAGTGACAGCAGAGACCCCCCTGGGGTCTTCTTTGGTATTACAGAAAGGAGGATGGAGGAGAAATCAAAGAATGTTTGATAAGTAGGACATCGAAATGATCCCCTGTCCCTGCCCTTTGAGGTCATGAGGAGCCAGTCTGTTGGCTGTAGTACATACAAGGTCTGAACCAAAATCTGAGAAATTCAAAACAGCAGAGTCCTGGTTTCTTTTGAAGAACAAAATACCTTTGTTTCCTCCTGTGAAAAACCACTTGATTTTGGACTCATGCTTCAGTTTTACTGGTTCCACAAGGGTGATGCACTCCTAAAGCCCATGGCTACTAACTGGTGTTATCCATATCTGTTTTTAGAAATGGCCAAAGCTGAGGAATTGATTCCTTTGCAAAAAACTAAGTTTAGTCTTTGCCTGCAAAAGTATCAGGACTTCTACTTGCACTCGAGGTAAGTAGTATCTAGCTGTCTTCTCACTGTTGAAAAGTCCCGAGCCACTAGAAAGGTTGGAAATTCAGCCCTCAAGTTTCAAAGCACACCAGGTCCACTTGACCATATCATTTTTAGTTTGACCTCAAGTTCTGCTTTAAATTTATCAGCTTCATTTATTTTTTTAAACAGCTCCAGGAAGGAGTGGAGTGTGAAGTGCTGTTAATAGCGCTAACTTTATTGGCATGTTGCTGTTCATATCAATGTCTGGCTGATCTGTCATCTATTAACCCAACAGCAGATGTCATTCATCCTAGTTTAGCTGTAGCAGAGAGGTAATACATCTGTCATGTCCTGTGGTTCCTGCTGCTCAAAGCTAGTAAGCCATTGATAAATGCGTCTGTTGCCGGCCTCCTTGACTGCTAGAAGTATTTTGTTACATCTCCAAGAATAAAACTAAGTAACATGGTGTGCAGGCATAAGGCCACTCAGATGGTTTCAAACACAAATCAAGGCTCACGAGAAGTAAAAGAGACAGAAACAATTGTGTGGTCCCTGATGCCCGGTAAACATGTTCCAGAGAATGGGTTTTGCCACTTCGTGCCAAGATCACCACCTGCACCTGTGCACAAATAGAAGCATATTTCCAAGCACAGAGGAAATGGCTAGCGGATGGGTGTGAGGGAAAAGCCAGTTTGCACACATTGGGCTGGAGAGAGTTCACGTTTCAGCAAAAAAAAATGGGTGATTCAGCATTTCTGTTAGCCCTCTGGCAGCTGAAAATGGATTCGGTATCACAGCTTTTCTTCAGAGCCCACAGAGACCACTAATGGTGCTGTACTACCTGGAGGAAGCTGACAAGTTGTGCCTATGTTATGCCTCATGCCAGGCCGAAGGGTGGTAGAGTGGCAGGTCCAGGAGAGATGAGGGCAGTGAGCAAGCGCTCCCTCGTGTTGGGAGCCTGCAGCGGTGAACACCTTTTTAAGGGGCTGAGGTACATTTAAGGCAAAAGGCAATGTACTCCTGAAGATACTCAGGTCACCACAGGCTCTGAGTGTCTTTTCAAGGGCCTGCATTATTTTAGAAAAAGCTCATTTCAGTCTGTCATTTTCCCACACACGTTTTCTACCTTATCAGATGGCAGCCAGGGAAAAGTGGTAAGACTGTTCAGGCTGGTTTAAGTTGTCCAAGCATGCAATAATCAAGTATTTATTATGGGACAACATAAACCCAGCACTTTCAAAATCTCCTACTGCTCCTGCACAGGTGTTATTTGTAAACTTAACTGCTTCTAACCCGTCAACATTTAAAGTCTTCAAAAACATCCCAGTGCACAGAGAGAAGGTTTCATTCCTCCTGATGCAAAGAACTGCCACATCTACCTCCAGAGGGGCCAAAAAGCAAGCTTGAAATGGCAAACTCAAATAGCACAGCAGTGGGACATCTTTACTTGGAACAGGCCAAAACTCAGATTTTGAGAAAAACAAGATTCCCCTAGCCCACAGGACACTTGAAGATGCATTAAAGCTTGAGGCATCGAAGTCAAAAGTTCTGAAGCTCTGCTCTGAGATCCCTTTTAGATATTTGATGTGAAGTGCCCTCAGCATCTGGAAAACACTGCAATGGGCCTGATTTTGCAACAGCACTTGGCAAGCTCTTATTCTATGCTCTCAGCCATAGACACCATATCTCAGGGAAGGGTCCCATACCAGCTGAGGGCTGGGCGCCCAGGCTGGACCCCAAAAGTGCCAAAAGCTGCACATCCCAGGGGAGGCCAGACTCTTGCTGGTGGGATCCGGAGAGGGGGCTTGCCAGCAGGGGACCCTGGCTGCTGCAAAACTAAACCAAGAGTGCCCTCGGGTGTTGGAAAGAAAAATCACATCTCTGTTGAGTGTGTTCCACCTCTCCATGCTCTCTGCTCCAGATGACCATTTCGGGTCATGGCAGCACCAGAAAGCACAAAAAAACCCCCCAAACCACCAAACTAAAACAGGCAAAAGATGTAATGGGGAGGAAAAGATGAAGCCCAAGCGAGGACTGAGCTCTCTCTAGCTTTGCAAGCTAATCTCGTGTTGGCCATAATCTGGTACTGCTGTGTTCCTTCCCTTCCCAGGGGCTGATGCTCTTTTGACCTTGTGTGTGCATAGAAACTAAAGCTCACAGACTTGACTGCCTGCCTATATTTGAAACAAAACCAAAATCCCAGGAAAATATCCCACTGACTTCTCAGTGGCTGGTATATCACAGTTTACACAAGAGGTGTGTTGTCCCTCACCTTGGGGTCAACGGGGATCACCCTGACCAGACCTTTATAAATATCATTAAAATATTCCTTTGTTTTAATGTTGGCTTGCAGTGGCAGTGTGGCAAAGCAGTGCTAAAGAGAACTTTGTACAAAACAAGAACAGTACAGGAAATTCATTGTCAAGATGATATTACCAAGACAAAAAAAAAAGAAAAAGACATTGTAGAAAAAAAGGTCCATCAGAGCCCTTGTAAAGGACACTTTAACACTCAACCCAAGATGCTACCTGCATGTCCCAGTGAGCTTGGGCACAGACTGGGAGATCCCAGGTGAGTAATAAATTACAAGAAGGGAGAAATTGTTATAAATTATACAAGTTTCTATATACTTATTTTTTTTAAAAAAGCTGTAAATCTTAACTACACTGTAGAGCTCTCAAGCATTTGTTTATCTCTGCAGTGGGGATTTAGTTGGTTGTCTCCAAGTTCACAGAGATGGGCATATGGCAGCTTAGGCTAAGAGTGAGGTGGAGCATGCAGGAAAAAGTTACAAGTTCTTTTATGCATGCTCATGACCATTTTTTCTTCTCCCAGCATGTGACAGCTAAATATTTTTGCCTTGAGAGTTTTATCTTGATAATAACCTGTGCTGCTCTTGATTTTTACTTTTTTCCTCTTAAGCCTTCATTGTAGCATACAAGCATTTTGCACTCACACACACACTTTTTCTTTCACATATTTCCTATAAAACTTTGGTTTGCCATCTCCACCAGCAAAAAAGTATTAGTGTTGCCTCTGGCACCATGTGTTTTCACACTTATTGTAAGCTTATCTAAAAAGTCATGAGCAGGTCTTGACCCATAAAGCATTCAAAGCACAGCTGGAAGGCAAAGATGTTTCACACACCTTCATCCACAAACTAGAGTCCAGGATCAGCCAGAGATGGGTTGAGGTGAGTGCTTGAAGCTTGGAGTCTTCTTCCAACATTACCAGCGTTAATAAACCTTTCTCCAGGGCAACTGTTCACCTGTCTGACAAAGAATCAGAAGTCAGGCACGAGATTTTCTTAACCCCCACCCCTGTCCTCTGAAAGCAAATGAAATAGCAGAGACATCAGGAAGCTCTGGGCTTCCTCCACTGAAGAGGAACTTCCTTCTTCTCTTTGCTTTTTAGCTGGAAATGAAACACAGTGACAGTCACTGAAGCAGTTGCACACGTGTCAGAGGCAGCTTTCAGTCTTACAAAAATCAGACTCAGATCAGCCCACAGAAGACAATGTGCAAAGCTGAGAATAAGGAACATGAGGAAAGAGGAGAAAGGCAGTCTGAACAAAACTTTCAGTGGCAGCACTATTAAGCAAAAGTCCACACAGGCAGCAGAAAAAGAGCAAAACCCCGATGCAACATGAAGGGTCCCAAAACATTAATGAACTAGTGTAAACACGGGACTTCCCATCTTTGAATTTTTCTGCAGCTACTACCAGCAAAACTTCAAGGACTGGGTGCTGTATTATCCTTGACTGTCTTGAGTACTGTGTTTTCAAAGGGTGGATGCCATCCATTTTGTTTCATTTTGTAACAGAAGAATAGGTTATCATTAAATTTTCCAATTCATATGATGGTTTAGCCTATATTTCTGCAGAAAACAAGCTGAACAGTTTCACCGAGACAGGTGTTTTCTCGATTAATATATAACGTACTTCACCTGAGTGTATTTTAAAAGGTAACATCTGCTCTTTCAAATTTATTTTCTGTTGTTATGGGAGCTATGACTGCTCCCTTAACCACTGTCTTCATGGGGGGAAAAAAAAGGCCAATTAATCTGTCTCTGTGTTAATTGCTAAATAGGCCTATTTTTTCTGTTATCATGCTGCAGCACAAAGACAACTTCACAATAGCCAAATTCAGTTACTGCAGATTACCAGCTTTTCTGTAGTCTCTGCTCTGTCACATTAATGTTCACTAGATGAGGCATAGTATCTCACAAGCAATTAAAAGTATCATTCTCAGAGGAAAAACTATCATCTGGGGATGAAATGGCAGGTCAGACAGGCAACTGCAGCACTCTGTTTGTTCTCTTCAGTGCTTTTTAAAATCTGTCTTCTCTGAAGAGCTTTTAGAACACAGTCATCAACATCCCATTTTTCTCTTCATTAGAGAGTGGGATTTTCAAAAGAGCACAGTATGGGCCTAATTCTCCTCCTACTGATCCCAGGGGTAAAACAAGCAGTGATTTCAGCGGCAGGAGGGTGAAGCAAATGCCTGTGCTTCTGAAATCCCACTAGCTGATATCCTCTCAAGGGAAAAACTGCAAACTCCCGGGATAAGAAGTCTCTATTGATTAGCAGGGAAACAACACGGGCTGCAGCGATGCAAGGATCCTGCGCCCCCAGGGACACAGCCCAAGCCAGGCCTGGAGCATCCATGCACTGGAGCAAAGCATCTGCTCTGTCCTGTCCCAGTTGTCTATGGCTGGCTGTAGTCCCTTCTGCTGAGAGTTTCCCATAAAGTGCAGGTCAGATTTGCCCAAGCCCTAACAGATTTAAGAGCACAAATTCCCCAGAAATCTGTAAGTGAGATTTAAAACACATCTGTAGCAAATTTGCAGGGCTAAGCTAACTAACTTTTTAAGGCACCAGTGCTATTAAATGGTAAAGGAAACTCTGAAAAAGGAAAGAGGTAGAAATCTTAATAATGGACTGTGTGCATCTCTGGAGACCTAATCTACTCTGCTTTTCTGGCAGAAACACAGACCCCATCCACAGCTTTGCTGATGCAGAGCCACTTGTATCTCAGCTGCCTAGGTAGTGTCATAATTTACATGGAAATGCTGCACTGCTGTCTGCTTGACTAGGCAGAGAACTGTGGAGACAGCCTGAGAATAAATGCAGGCATGTAAATAGAGCCCAAGGTGGGAGGAAGGAGGAGCTGGGATGACCGAATAGGTGAGAAGTACCTAAAAATCTCACCAAATCACAACAGTAAATATGTGCATAACCATTGCAGACACCCTGGCCATAGGGCATGGAGAAGGGGAGGCCATGGTGTCAGCTGCAGAGCCAGGGACATGAGAAGGGAACATGCAGCCATTGCGGTGAAGAGGTTAGGTCACAGCTGAGGAACTGCGCAGCAAGTCAGGAGGCATCTTAGCTGTGGTTGTACTTCAGTTGATGAAAGGACAGTCAGTAGTGTCCTCACACACTGTAGCAGAAGGCACTGATGTTTCAGAAAGCTGTTCCAAGAAGAAGAACAGAGTGCAGATGAGTTCAGATGCTTAAGACCCATAGTCAATCCAGACTAACACATTGTCTTCCAGCGTGGTCAGCACTGATGCTTCACAGAAAAGTCAGTGCAGACGAATAAAGGAGTAACCTACCCCATGGGGAAATTTCTGGTCTACGTCTGGAGCACCAAGGCCTCAGCTGCTCTAGATGCAACTCCACTGACACAGAGCACTAATGACAGACAGCCAACATGTTCTTCACCCACATAGAGGTTTTAAACTGCAGTTGGCTGTAGGACTCTGGGGATGCTTAAAAGCACCTGAAAGATCAGTAGAAACCACAAGTTCAGATTTGTGAAATAACCCAAACTGCAGGAGACCCTGTATCTCATATCCATATGCTTACAACAGAAAATACATAGAAGCCCAGCACCTATTTTAAGAAAAGCCCTGGCTGGCACTGAAGAGTCCCAGAGCACCCCTGAATTCAAAGTGCTTCCTCATTAAGGCAGAAGTGGTCAAATGGTAGCAATTAGCAATAAGATAGCCACATTTTCTTCCCCTCCTTTGGTTGTCTTCCCACTTTGCATAACAGCACCATCTTCCCTGCCTTTACAGGCATTAAATGCAGAAGCAGCTACACTTGGCTATCCAAAGCCATGCCACACTTTTCTGGCCACCTCTTCTGATGGTTTGGCAGCTGGTATCACATTCCTGCCTGCAGTGCTGTTGTGTTGACCTCCTCATTTTCTAAAGTAATCCCAATACTACTAGTCACATCCACTATTTTTCAAAACAAATTCCTTTTTAAACCTTTATTTTTTCCTACATTTCTAGTGTTTACAATCTAGTGCAAGGAATTCTAAAAGTAGGAGCATGAAGCTCAAACTCAGAACTGTGAGATGTTTCAGGTTTAGTTGATGACAAAATAGGTCATAAAAATTACTTTAAAGTTCCAGTCAGCAGAAAGTATCAAAAGAATGCCCTTGGGTCGATGTTGCACAAATTCAAAGGAAATCACAAAGACACAACACGTGTGGCATACAGAAAAGTTTGCTGAGACCGGGTCATCAGTCATCTCATCATGTGTTTTGTTACAAAGACATGACCAACAAATGGGTGAAACCAGCCAATCTTTCTTGCCATCCTAAATCAAACAGCTCTTACTTCAAAGAGCAAACTTTTGAAGTTTGACATGTAAATCAAAAGCGTAACAAATGGGAAAGTCATCCATTCATTTATTGCTGTGAATGTTAAACGACATCTTTCAGGATAAGTCAACCAAAGGCTGAAAAGCCTCGCACAACTGCTGAAAGTTTCTTGCTCCCTGCAATCAGAAGCACAATAACAGTAACACTGAAATAAAAAGTAGTCACAAAATTTGATCTAATAATACATGCTTTGGAATTGAAGAAACAGTTGAAGATATTCAAAGGATGATATACTCGGTACATTGCTTGACAATTCTGGCTCCAACATGGGAGCTGAGCATTTACTTCAGTGATGCAGTGATGGGGGATTCAATCTTGAATTCACAATTCACACATGCTTCTCTGAATGTTAACTTTCAGCCAGAGTATCTCAAAGGAGAAGAAATATTGTCCTATCCTGGTTCCTGAAAGCAACCTGTGACTGAAACAGCCTTTGAAGGAACTCAAAGAATATCAGAAGAGCAATCTCAGCCATTTCTTTGCAAGTGATGAGCCAATCCCAAAATAGCAGACTTGTAACAGCTCTTTATGATGTTTTAAATTCAGAGTAATCACTGAGTATTTATATCATCAAGAAATTGAAGTTAGCTACACATTGGTTGAAATACGTGAAATTTCAAAAAATGTTCACTTCCACTGGAAAGTGAGAGGCCCACAAAACAAAAGGAAAAAAAAGAAAACTGACTTAAATTATTTTGACACTTCCCTCCAACTGAAATAAAAGCGTTCTAATTCTCCAGCTGTCCTGTATTCCTTCGAAAATCTAAGCCATAAATACTTTGACTTGTGGCCTCACAACATGATTAGATCCCACAATATTTTGCAGTGTGAGTACCACGGGCTCCACCACCCATAAGCAGTTTTAAAGGTGCACCAGTAAGCCTCCCTTGTCTGATCTGGAAGGAGAAGGGTTACAGCATGTGCAGCCTGAAATCTGATTAATTGTTATATGCTATATTATAATCTCCTTTCTTAATTTTTCTTATTTTTTCAGCTTTAGGGGTTTCAAATTCTCATCACATGTAACTTTTTGATGCTACTCCCAAACTTGTATATAAATTGGAATAGCAGCTACAAGAACAAGTAAACCGATAAGCAAGCCCTTCAGCAACATAAAATGAATGGCTGATGGCCACAAAATGAGTGAAGAGAGGCAGCTTTGCAGGAAGGGAGATAACTAGAAGACAAAGATGATGCCAAAATTATGAAGAGCAGAAGTTTAGAGGAGTTTTACTGTTGAGAAATGTGTCAAGGGAATTTTGTTTGTGTCTTCTCTGTTTGGCCCATGCCTTTGAGATGTTTCTGTTGGATCACCCATTTCACAATTTCCTTCCCATTCCTCATGGCCAGATTGCAGGGAGCAAAGGGGAGGGGGAGGTGTGTCCCCAAACCTTACTCTGTGTTTGCAATACACTAACAGGAGGTGAGATCCACTCTGGCAGCCCAAGCAAGGTGACACAAAACTGTGAAGGCAGCTGGTGAAGTCTGCAGGTCCATCGATGGCAGGCCATGTAACAGTACTCTCTCTACTAGTCCGTGTCCCCCCGCCCACGTTTATACCACTTGGAAAGTATTACCACTGTCTCTACTTTAGCTCCTACTCAATGTAGCAGGATGATTTTTCCTAAACCTTTTTGTCTCCAGTCAGGTTTTTCATTCCACTTTTCCTGTTATTTTCTGAATTTTGTCAATTTGTGCTTCTGAGCCTTCAGCTCAACCTATTACAAGGAGACATTCAATGGAACAAATAGTTTGGCTGGTGGAAATCAGTCTGTCTTCTGATCTGTACCTCCTGGAGACCAAAATACCATGTAATATTTTTGATTAAATTCTATTATTCCATATTGCTAATATAAATTTTTCCTTATTAAATAACAAAACTTTAAATATTTCAGAACTGACAAAGAATTACATGGGGCTTAGCTGCATAGTTAAATCACTATGTTGATTCAAAAGGCCATTAAAAGCCTACGAGAAGATTAACTGAACACTTTTAAGCTTTTGCAAAATAAACTATTCATCTCCTCACAGCTCAATTCATCCAGATATAAGCCCTGGAAAAAACACTTTACGGGGGGGAGGGGGCAGGGAATCCCTGAAATCCCAATATGCAAATAACCTGTGCATGACAGAGTGAAAGGGTGAACACATTCTTATAAGCACACGTGTTTATAACAACATAATTGCAGAGCATGACTGATGAAACCATCTATAGCAAGGGCCAAAGAGGTCAAAAGAAGTGGGTGGGGGCAAAAAGCTTCACCTTTCACTTTTGCTACTTAGAGGTGAAAAGAAGTGAGTCAGCACCATCTTTAGGCAGCAGGATACTTCACCAGAGCAAAAAGCAGGGTCTGACACTCAGCAGGCCACCTGGAAATGTACAAGCTCTGACAGGCTACGCTTTTGTCACAGTATTGTGCTGTTCTCATAAATAATGATCATCCAGCAGCACTCCAGATGATTAGCCCAACACTCAGAGAGCTGCCTGGCTTATGTTAGACAAATGTTTCTACCCACTGCTCCCCTCACCTGGGAAGCACCATTTGTTTTATCAGACTGTGTCTGCAATTGACATAAACTGAAGTCAGTGCTTTTGTTGCACCTATTCTCGCCATTGTGATTCATTGTCTGGGCTTTGCTGGGAGAAATACAGCCCAGCTCACTGAGGTGCAGGGAGGGGGGCTATTTAGGGAGAGCTGGGGCTTTTCAAAACATTCAAGGGAGGATGAGGAGAAAATGGGAGACTGGGCTTCAAAAATGTCCTTAGCAAAATATCCCCCAATTTTTGGCCAGGAGTAACGGATAGGAACAATGGTAACAAAGCCAGAGCTGCAGTGGAGAGTGTAATAAGGAGAGAAATTAAATATTGATCATGCCGTGTGTTGAGGAGAGAAACAAAGGGTGAGAGGAAAGAAATCAAGTGAAGAGGGGACATTTTCTACATAGCTAAAATCCTCCTGTAGCTGCAATGGGAGGCTCAAAAGCAGCTTCTCATTCAGAGCAGGGATGCAGGTGGGATTGCCTGTCAATCTCACGCTGTTCAGAGCCAGGGGCACAAGAGCTCTGCTGGACTGGATTAGACTTGCTATCTTACTGTGAGAGGACAGAGGGCTTGAATGGGTCATGCCAAGAGCACACCAGGAAAACGTCCTTTCTGACCCCCAAACCAGTATGTTATGCACAGTGAGGTTACTCTCACGTCTTCTGCATATGGCTGTTGGACCACACATGCCCCAAAACCCACTTCAGCAAATGCGGTCCTGCCCACTCCTGTGGACAGTGACAGTCTGCCAGATGGCTTCAGTGGCAGCAGGATTAGGGAGATGAAAGGAAAAACCTAGCAATTTCTGCATGCGCTTCCCAGAGACTGAAACATTTTGGAAAATTCCCCTTCTTCCCTGAGGGACACTAATGAGCAGAGGGGCCTGCTGGAACTGTAACAAAGCTTCAGAGCTATCAGCTTTTTAAGATACATACCTCCAGCAGTAAAGAGAGGGGACAAAACTTGGTGAGAGCGTATTCTGTGTGTCACAAGCCCCATGATTTCTGGCTTATCTCCACATCGAGATATTTTCCTGTGCTATGGGAAGAGAGAGTGCCCTGGGCTGTGTGCCCAAACTGACACAGCTCCACTTGCTTCAGCAGTGCTGTCCTGGCACCAGCAGCAGATCTGGTCCACAGCCAGTGCCACCAGCATGGGCCTGGGACTAGGTTCAAGCAGGGTTTATACCATTGCTTCTTCAGAGCTGCTCAGCTGACTACAGGGGAATGGGACTGATTTATAGTAGCAGAGGACATGACCTACTGCTTAAGGGAGCTCCTTAAAGCACAGAGAGTCTTGTCAGGCAGCTTACTGCCTCTGCCCAGTCTGTACCCCAGCTGTGGATATAAGAACATATTTGTACACGGGTAGACAGACAGACAGATAGGAAATTTTAAGAAATAATACATCTGCTAAACTACAATTTCATCCTAGTTCAAGCTTATGAGAGCTAGCCAGGAGCTGAACTCAAACTGATGTGGTCTCAAATCCCATGTGAAGACCATGGCATGGCACAAAACTTGTGTCACATTGATCTGACTAACATTACTGCTGTTTGGACTGAGCAGGGATGTCTGACGATCCTTGATGAGCATCACTATTGATTAACTAGGAGAAATGAAAGAGATATTCAGGCCCTAAAACTTGACGCTCTGTAACTGTGTAAAGCACTCTGTAACATTATTATACTGTGTTCTTCACAAAAGCAAGCAAGTCCTTTCTCAAACATTTTATCTCACTGGCTTCAGGATATTTGTAACATTTCAAATATATAGGCAGCATCCACTGCAACCTTCTTGCAGGAGTGGGTCTTAAATGTACCAAACTGAAAGGACTGGTAGGTTTACAGCCTTCCTGCTTCCAACGACCTGAGACAAGTGCTTCTGAACCTTGCTAGGTTTAGCGCTTCCTCCCAAGCCAAGAGACAATGTCAATCTTCCTACCCTTTGGCCAGGGTTTCCCAAACCATAAGCACTTTGTGCTGCTTGAAGGAGCAAACTGGGTTGGGAAGAAGGGAACAACTTTCCCCTGCTCCTCATGGAGGCATAGAGGCACAGAAGGTGCTAAGGTCTCCAGGGAGTGGGATTGGAGAGCAAACCGGTACAGGCAGTAAGCACAACTACCTGTCACATGACAGGAGAGGTGCCACCCAGTGCAATAGCCTGATCTCACAGCCTGACTTCCAGTTGCCCCAGAGCATCGTGCTGCTGCTGCTGCGCATCGTGCTGGTGGGATGCTTCTACTCTGCTCCCAGAAATGCACACTGAAAGCCATACCTGCTCAATGAGATGCAGACTTTGGCTTCACAGCGGGGTTCAACATCAGTCTGCCAATGCCAGCCTCTCATGTGCATCCAGACTCCATCCCTCACCCGTACTGCTGCTTGCCTCCTCTCAAGTAGGGGCTGCTTGTTCTTGGTGTCTGGCAGGGATGGAGCAACTTAAGCTGTGGGAAGGAGAGCTGTGCTCAGCATGCAGAAGGCTCACAGCTGTATTTAAATCAGAGTCAGGAGACCTGTTTCATCAGTCAGCCCTCTGCTATGTATCTCCAGATGTGACAAGCTGCATTTCTTTTCCTCTCTCCAGCCTCACAGGGTGGAGGCCAGGAAGAAAAGACTGTTTCACTGTCCTTTTGTTCATGGTTGGTGATTTCCGCCTTCCCTTCTTGGTCATTGCAATTACACTCTCCCTCCTGCAAGGTCATAGAATAATGGAATTACATAGAATCATAGAATTGTTTAGGTTGGAAAAGGTCTTAAGATCATTGAGCACAACCATTAACCTAACATGGCTAAGTCCATCACTAAACCATGTCCCTAAGTGTCACATCTACACATATTTTAATTCCCTCCAGGGATAGGGACTCAACCACTTCCCTGGACAGCCTGTTCCACTGCTTGATAACCCTTTTGGTAAATAAATTTTTCCTAATATCCAGTCTAAACCTCCCCTAGCACAACTTGAGGACATTTCCTCTTGTCCTATCACTTGCTACTTGGGAAAAGAGACCAACACCCACCTCACTACAACCTCCTTTCAGGCAGTTTTAGAGGGTGATAAGGTCTTCCCTCAGCCTCCTTTTCTCCAGACTAAACAACCCCAGTTCCCTCAGCCACTCCTCATAACACTTGTGTTCCAGACCCCTCACCAGCTTTGTTGCTCTCCTTTGGACATACTGCAGCATGTATGAGGCCCAAAACTGAGCACAGTATTCAAGGTGTGGCCTCACCAGTGCCAAGTACAGGGGCATGATCACTTCCCTGCTCCTGCTGGCCACACTATTCCTGCTATAAGCCAGGATACCATTGGCCTTCTTGGCCACATGGACAGACTGCTGGCTCATATTCAGCCGGCTGTCAACCAACACCCTCAGGTCCTTTTCCACCAAGCAGCTTTCCAGCCACTCTTCCCCAAGCCTGTAGCATTGCATGGGGTTGTTGTGACCCAAGTGCAGGACCTGACAGTTGGCCTTGTTGAACCTCATGCAATTGACCTCAGCCTGTCAATCCAGCCTGTCCAGGTCCCTCTGCAGAGCCTCCCTACCCTCAAGGAGATCAACACTCCTGCCCAATTTGGGTGTCATCTGCAAACTCAGTGAGGCTGCACTCAAACCCCTCGCCCAGATCATTGACAAAGATATTAAACAGAACTGGCCCAAATGCTGAACCCTGGGGAACATGACTCATAACCAGTCACCAACTGGATTTAACTCCATTCACCACAATTCTCTAGGCCCAGGCATCCAGCCAGTTTTTTACCCGGTGAAGAATACACCTGTCCAAGCCATGAGCAGCCAGTTTCTCTAGGAGAAAGCTGTGGGAAATGATGTCAAAAGCTTTACTGAAGTCTAGGTAGACAACATCCACAGCCTTTCCCTCATCCATTAAGCAGGTTACCTTGTCATAGAAGATGATCAGGTTAGTCAAGCAGGACCTGCCTTTCATAAACCTGTGCTGACTGGGCCTGATCACCTGCTTGTCCAGTACATGCCACATAATGGCACCCAAAATTATTTGCTCCATAATCTTGCCTGGCATCAAGGTCAGACTGACAGGCCTGTAGCTCCCTAGATCCTTCTTCTGGCCCTCCTTGTAGATGGGCGTCATATTTGCTAACTTCCAGTCAACTGGGACCTCTGTGGTTAGCCAGGACTGCTGATAAATTATGGGAAATGGGTTGGCAAGCACCTCTGCCAGCTCCCTCAGTACCTCTAGGTGGATCCCATCTGGCCCATGGACTTGTGTGTGTCTAAGTGGTGTAGCAGGTTGCCAGCCATTTCCCCTTGGATTATGGGGGAATTATTCATTCTGCTCCCCATCCCTGTTTTCCAGATCAGGGGGCTGGGTACCTGGAGAACAACAGAACTAACTATTAAAGACTGAGGCAAAGAAGGTATTAAGTGCCTCAGCCTTTTCCTCAGTCTTTGTCACTGTGTTTCCCCCCTCATCCAATAAACGGTGGAGATTCTCCTTAGCCATCCTTTTGTTGCTGAAGTATTTATAGAAACAGTTTTGTCTTTTACTGCAGTAGCCAGATTAAGTTCTAGATGAGTTTTGGCCCTTCTAGTTTTCTTCCTGTACAACCTCACATCATCCTTGCAGTCCTCCTGAGTTGCCTGTCCCTTCTTCAAAAGGTCATAAACTCTCCTTTTTTTTCTTGCGTTCCAGCTATACCTCTGTTCAGCCAGGCCAGTCATCTTCCCTGCTGGCTCATCTTTTGGCACATGGGACAGCCTGCTCCTGCACCTTTAAGATTTCCTTCTTAAAAAATATCCAGCCTTCCTGGACTCCTTTGACCTTCAGGACTGCTTCCCAAGGGATTCTGTCAATGAGGCTTCTCTCCAGTCACCTCTTTATGAGCTGGAAACCATTTTGCTACCTGCTATTCCTCTAAGCCAGTCCTTCCAAGGCTCTTTCCAAAGACTGACTTCACCCTGTAGTTCCTTATTCTGCAGTTGGTAGATCTTACAGTCCATACAGCTTCAACAACCCACTGGCATCCACTGTTCACCATATCCCTTGTGGGGTTTCTCCTCCTTCTGTCCACAATGGCTTTCTCTACAGGCACCAGGATTTCAGTTGCTGTTTTGATGTGTTCTTATGGTAGTGTTTCTCCTTAGCTGTTTCACTGCTAATCAACCAGCTGGGCTGCCCCATGGATGTACCACTGATGGACTAACTGGTGGCCACATTCTCAGTGCTGTGAGCATTCCCTTGTCTGGGGCTGTGTTCCCAGGAAGAGCAGTTGGGAACATGCCTTTCCACACAGAGAATTTGCTTCCCAGGAGCTTCCAGGGTTACCTGTACCACATGGCAGTCTTTTTCCTTGAAGGTAACTGACTTGATTCCAGACTTTTCCTGGGAGTAGAAATCAAACTTTTTACAAAGTCCATTTTGTTTCCTAGCCACAGTAGTAGTGGCTGGCTGTTGCATCTCTCTTTGGAGCTGTTCCACAAGTCAAATGCCTCAGGAGTTTTCTAAGATGCTTTTGATGTTCTTTCTAGTCTTTAAAAAAAAGCTTTTAAAAATGCAGTGTCAGTCCCTATAAAGGCTAGTCCATTTTTACTGCACTATATTATCTCTGCAGTAACATTGTTAATCTGACAGTTCACTTTCTGCACCAGCATGTCTCAAAGAAAGAGGTGCAAAATCTGCTCTTTGTCTAGTGACTTAAAAACCCTTTGTGACTAAGCAGCACAATGTCTTCTGCAGTTCCCTGGTTAGAGGAAAGGACAGTTGTCCAACAGAGTTCTTGCTTCTGTGTCACTGACACCAAGTATCCTGAGGTTACAGCTTTCAGGCATGGATAATTTTTGTTTGGATCAACATCAGTACCACTACTGGATACAGAATAAAGAATCATAGCTTAAAAACACGACTCAGGGAATGGCAGTGCTAGCTAAGCTAACTCATGTATAGGCCATGGAGGGTGAGGAAGATCTCCAGGGAGTCTTGCACAGGCTCTGACTGCCAGTTAGCTCTTGAGTAAGTGATCTCTCTCTTTTGGCTTGGGATGAAATGCCTAGGAATGGACATCCTCCGCCATTGCTCTTGCCCAGTGAGTGCCAAATACTACAGAACGAAGCAGTTTCCTAGTTAGCATTCAGATGTATTTTCCCTGCTCAGAAAAACATGCCAAACACTATCAGAAAGAAGACATCTAACTGGATACAGCTTCCTATGACACCATGAAACCTGAATGTCCTGCAGATCTTCCAAAAGGGGTCCCAAGGGTACTTAGTACTGTATAGAGGTAGTGAACTATAGATCTGGGATGTGAAGAAAAAATACTTGGAAACACATAACATCATTTGTCACTACATTAAAAGACTATGTCTTTATCTTTCTAAAGCTCTTTTTATGTTTTTGTTTCGAGACATACAGAACATCAGTTCTCCATACAGATAAATTCATACTCATAAAAACATGTTTCTGTGTGATTAATTTCTGTGCAACAGTGGCAGATAACAAACTTCAAAATGTTTGCATGAAGAATAGCATAAAGATGTCATTACTGGTACTGAGCATTGCCAATAGAGGTAAATTGTATATAATCTTATCATGTGTAGTTGTTCCAGCTAATGACTGTGATAGAGTGGTGAGAGCACAGTGATATTAAGCACCGTGCTTTAAGACTTAAACCAATCTCACCGTAAGTGGTTAGGATGAACCTTGTGCTAGCAGATTATCCGAGACTGTCACGGTGTGAAGCCCCTGCACTTTTCTTCACAGCTTACAGCAGTGACAGCTGTCGCAATGAAAATCCAAGGCAAGCTGGACCGTCTGTTGATGGATTTTCTACTTTCCAGAGCTCTGACAGTGCACTGCAGCAGTCTCATATGACTGTTCCTCAGTTCTCAGCACAAAGCGCTGAGAAAGCAGCCGTCTGCCATATGTGTAAGCGCAGTATCTGAGACCACTGTGTGTGCAAATGAGAGAACCCCACCATTTTCCCAGTCCTGGAACTGCACCGTGATGCCTTCAGTCCACTCACAGAATGAAATATCATATGCAAAGGTAAGCTGCGGGTAGGTGCATCATGCTGTTCACAAGCAGGACAGGAAGAGGCACCAGGATCCCCTTTGGATTTCTCGTTAGATTTTTCCATCTGCACAGGGATTATGGTTGGGATGTAAAGGGCTACCTAAGCAGCTCTCTGGAAAGACCAACATCTTCCCTTCTGTCATTCAAACCATTCACTGGATCCCTTTCTGGAAACAAGGCAGGAAGCTTAAGGAATTGCTCTGGGACACTGCATTGGATCTTAATTCCTGCCCCTCACCATTTTACTCTAGTTGAAATGGTATGTTAAACTCAGCTTGAAGGTGTGAGTGTCAAGCTTTTGTTCCTACAAATAACAGGGCTCCATTGATTTTTCTGTTTGCAAGCATAAAAAGACACACACTTATAATGGACTATTTCTAGGTATAAGCAAGTTGGTTTTACATGTTTACAGACAGCCCATAGACTCATTGCATCTCCATTTATAGTGATTGTTTTAGCACGCATCACTCAGTTAAAAATACTACCAAATATTCCTTTAGAAAAAGCTAGGAATATATGAAATATTAGGATGGAATCCTCTAAAGCTGAAGTATATATAGGGAAGGGATGGTAAATAATTCTTTCTCCTTCTCCTGCCATTATGCATTGCATGACCTATATGATTTTTGGTGTCTTCAGATGGCTTAGGATAAGCCTATTATTGTGGTGTTGATAAAGTGCTGGTATATCCCTTACTTCTTTACCTCTATGCTGGAAGGGAATTTTGCAAATTGTAGAAGAGACCTAGAAAGAATGGGCTGCAGTGAATACAGTACCAGTGTAATGCCTGCTGCTGACCCACTCCAAGGAAGGGGAGGTGCTCCTATTGTTCTCACTCCTACTGTTGACTGAAATCAGTCTGCTAACAAAAGCAAAGCAAGGCAGAAACCAGTGTCTTGGCCTCAGGAGTCAGAAAAGTTCACGTTTGTTTTACTGGGTGAATCGTAATTACAAAGAAATGAGGGAAAGTAAACCGTGACATTCATTTTACTCTCCTTCCTCTATAAATAAAGAGCTGTGAGCAAAGCTGGGATCTGAGTCCTTGCACTCTCACTGGCACAGGGAAGTGTCTACTAGGACATCACATAGATGCTGGGTGACACTGCAGGAGGGGCCCTTTGGCAGGGGGCCAGATGCCAGGCAGGGGTGTTGCAATCCACGTTAGACAGGCATCATCCTTAACTTCTGTCCTCTGGTATTCGGGAGGGTGGTCCTGGACACCTGCTTGCTTATACCAGGCTGCCATCAACAGCAGAGGGACTGGTGAGGCTGAATGCCCACAGAGGGGCAGGAAATCCTTCCAGGCACCCTCAGCAGTGCCCATATAGCAGCAACAGAAAGGGAATGATGGCTATTCAGAAATTATGTGCAACTTTAGGAAAGCTGGGTCAAGCAAATACATTTTGTATTAGCTCTGTGCACGTGGGGTTGATATCCAGCTCCCACTGCTTCTCTCAGCTGCTATCCCTGACCCCTGGAAGGAGTGCCTGTCCCTTCAGCAAAGGTTTTATTATACTTCACAAGACACTGCCCCTCAGGGAGCCGGACAAACCTCACAGAGACCTTTGACAATAAGGAAATAGACCTTGCGTAATGCACTCATTGGGCTGTGAGACATCAAGACAATGACATACAGGTCAGTTTGGCCATGGGTAGTGTTTACACTCACTGCTTTTGCTGTATCCCTTAGCAAGGATCAGCCCGCACAACCTTAAAGCTAGAGTTTTGCTGCAGCTGCCACTCTCTAAGCAACTTCACCCCTCAGACTGAAACTTAGCTTCCCCCCTAGTTAGTCCTGGGGAAAAAGTGGAGCGCCACTTCCCTTTTGGGGGGGCTGCAAGGGATGAGGGGGTGTTTGCACCTTTCCCTCTTTAGAAGGAGATGAACCTGAGTTGTGCTGTGTGTTAAAACTGTGTGTGTCTGGGCAGCACACTATTTATAATTAGAAGGAAGGATCAACAAATGCCAGCTCTCCAGTCAATGGCTCAATCTGTGCAGAGAGATCCTGTCCAAGAACACTTCCCCAGGTGTGTGAGGAATACTGTGTTTGTTTAGCAGGATCTTTTGCAATATGTTGCAAGCCCTGGGGAGAGGATGCAATCCTGAGCAGAGAGATGGGTTTGTGGGCCTCTGGCTCCATTTTTTCATTTGAAATTTCTCGATTATGATGAGATCCCACTAATCTTATTTCACCCAAGAAAAAGCTGGCTCCAGTATTGTCTTGAACAAAGCCTTTTAATTTTTTAAGAGCGAGTAGAGAGTTAGTGGCCCAAAAGTTCTTTAAGGGCCTAAGTTCAAGAATTACTGCTTTCTGCGGGTGGTATCTCATTAACTGTAGGAGCACCACTTTGGCTTCTATCTTAACACCTCAAAGTGTTTTACAAAGACAAGAAATTGAATGAACTGGCAACCATGCTTTGCATTTCTGGGTAAGGTTTGGCTAGAATTGGCAATTCGGTGCACTTAGCTGAACCAGTTGAACTAATATAACTTATGCCATGGGTGTATCAGGAGGCTGTGAACATACACAAAACAAGACAAAGCACCAAGCTCCTCCCTGGCCTGTCTGTCAGTGAAGATCAGCCAGTCAGCAGGGAGAATCTGTGGTTAGCGGATGATGTTCATCAGGTCTCTCAGCAGCCTGTAATATAAATATGTAAAGGGCACAACAGGCAGCAAAGATCTGGAGAGGCATGTGAAATAAGTAAAATCATTTAACAAAACAGCATCAGTCTCAAGAGCAGAAGTCATAACCCCTATGCCTCACTCAACCAGACTGCCAAGTCCTCTAAATCCTCGCACTGCTCACCAACTTCTCTTGTGCCTATCTGAATGCAGAGGCAGTATGAATTGCAATATATCTTTCAGTTTAAAAGAGTATCTTGATAGAAATCTCCTTGTAGAAATATGTGAAAGATCTTTATTTTTACTTTCAAGTACCAACACTAGTTAGAAACATATGTTGTTTGCTTAATACGTACGGTTTCTGCTACATGCATTTTGACTCAAGAGTTGTTGTTTATGTAGGAGCTGTTCCGTGGTTAGTCTGCAGGCAACTACCTCCCAGTCAGGTGCAATCTGCTCAAGCAAGTTCTAAGAGTTTTCTCTTTCATAATTTTCCTGAGAAATAAGGCAGGCTGCCACAATCATTTAGATTCTCTTCAACACTGAATTTGACTTGAAATCAGAGAGTTCTCCTTTTCAAGGAAAGCTGTTTCTGACTCAGGCTTATCATTCTCTCACTCTCTGCAGGTCTGACCTACCTCTTCTTAAAATATGCAATCAGCTCTTTGAGGCAAACCACTTATATCACCATGAAAGCCTATTATTGCTGTGAAAATAGAGATGTGCCTGTTGTGACTGTTGATTGAAATGGCAAGATTTCATTTTCATAATTTATTAACATCTATTATTTACCTCATGTTAGAGTTTTCTCTTTCAGTGCAAAAATTGTGCTGTTGATCAGACTCACAGTTTCTGTTTGAAAATTAAAAAGATGCCATCTTTTATAGGTGTGTTAGCATAGCGAACACAGATGCCTTGCTCATCCTGCCCCCAGGGGACTCACCCAGCCTTAGGGAACACTCACCCGGTGCTTCTCTTGGTCTCCTCATGCACTAAAAGTCTCCTGAAAACTGTATTTTCTCTGCACTTCAGAAATGCAGTCTGACTTCCTACACTTTCCAGGGCTGCTGAAAGCTTGCTATGACTTGAATGGTGAGGAAACCAAGGGAGGGAAGTCCCCAATCTCCTCCTTCAGCCTCCCTTCCGCTGAAGCATGGACTATATGTTCCTCGAACGAAATCACTGATGGCTCTTACAAAGCCCTCCACTGTTTTGGGTATAGCACACAAACAATTTGGGTGAAAGGCTGGTAAAAGTTTAACATGATCCCATGTTAAACTCTCCTAAAAAGAAGATCACAGAGGTGTTGGCAGTGACAGATTTTTTTTTTTTTTTTAAACAGCTTTATTAATTATTTTTCTCCTGTTTTCCAGCTGCTGCTTCTCATTGGAGTCTCCAGATACTCCTGTGTCTTTGGAGACCAGCTGGATGGATTCTCCTTTCAATAAACTAATCTCTAGCTGGAGTACACAAAATTGAAATCTCACAGCAAATATTTCAGAAGCATTTTATCTTTCTCTGTGTCACTCTTTGAAAAAATCTGTGCTTATGATTGACTGTAGTAGTAGTCATTAATTGATACTGAATTAAAAAAACCCCTATAGTATTTGCTAATCTTTAGGTACATGGACAATCTTACTGCATAGTTCAAATTCAGTACACATGTTTGTTTATGAACCGCAACCTCCACACATGGGATTAAATGCAGTCCTTCTCCATTTATAGTAGAAACTGCTGTGGGTATCTTTCCTTGCACCAGAAAAGCAGAACTTGAAATGCATATACATGACACTATACAGACAGAAAGGAAAAAAATAAAAAAATAGATGACATTCACTCCTATTGCCAAATAATCCATAAACATTTTCTCCTGACAAAAGATTAGGCAGAAAACCTAGCGATTTGGACAAATCCAATGTAAGAATGCAAAACGATCTCCCTGTCCATCAGTACGTGCTTAGAACTGACATTGTATATACATTAGAAAAGATATGCAGTGGTGCCAGATCTTCCTATGTTAAATGCTAGTGGCACTTTTACCAGCCACTTGAAAACTATAATTGTAATACTGGATGTTGGGCTTTTCTCAGATTCTGAAGGTTTGTTGTAGGTTTCTCAGTTTCCATTTTCTGTGATTCTGTAGTTTTGTTAAAGACCTCCTAGAGCCATAAAAACCTCTAAGAGCATTAGACTGCTCCTTTGCCAATGTAAAAAGACCCAGATACAGGAGGCTTCATTCTTAATTCATTCCCACAGTATTTAAATACAAATAATTGCACTGACTTCCTTGGAATTCCTCCTGATTTGCACAGCTGTGAATGTGAGAAGGACCAGGCCCTGCTTTTTAATTACTATTTCAATTATCCGTCCAATTTTCTCATGTAATCAATCAGTTGAGATTGTCCTGGGGAGGCTTTGAGATTAAAGATATGCACTTATCATAAAGCAGTGCCTTCAGACTGTGGTCTGCCTTCATTTAGAGTGCCATCTCCTGGACCTTCCTGAGGCAGCATCCTCTCCAGGAAACCTACCAGAAGAGACACATGGGCTGATGAGAAACAGTATCTGAACATACTTCTGAGAGAGAAAACACGTAACATCTAAGGCAAAAACTCTGCTTGCTTCACTACCTGTCCACAAACATGTCCCGTACACAGGAATCTCTGCTCTGTACCTGGGCCCAGATGCAGCATGTCGGTGGTGGGGATGCATGACCCAGTGCTGCCCGTCTCATTGCGATGTGATGGAAGGCCTCACCCACCTGGGCCAAAGCACTGGCTGCACAATGATTTTGGATGGGCTGTCAGTTGCAGCAGGTACACTGTGGCTGCAGGAAAGCAGATACAAAGAAGGAGATAGACAATGACTGGGATGGGAGCAAAATCTAACATTTGGCTTCTGCTTTCATTAAAGCAGAGAACAAGTGTCCTGAAATTAGGTCACGCTGTCAAGTCTGAAGATTAGTTTTTGTCATTATAGAGGTTTGTCTTTCTGTGACAAGGAGTAGAGGCTGTCTGTCTTTGGGAGTTGCATTTAAATGCTGACTCAGACAACCTGCTCCTACAGAGGTTCTGCAAGGATGGAGTTTCCGATGAAAATGTCTTCGGTTCTGCAGGAAATCTAAAGCTTGAAGATCCCTCTGGAGGTTTTTAAATTTATTTCCTGGGGAATATCAATTCAACTTCAAAAGATGTTTGTCTAACCCTTTTCTAGAAACCTCCAAGGAAGTGACCCATGCTGCCCTGCCCCCCTCTCCCCTCCCAAAATCCCCCCTAAGAATCCAAAGAGCCTTATATTTTCTCTATCACTTACCTCCCTGGTACCTCTTCTGTAGACTCGGTCCAATTCTTCATCTTTCATGATGTACCGAGGCCAAGCCTTGAAATTATAATCCAGCTAAAACTGAGTAGAAAGGACAATCCTACCTCTGTTGTCTTACACACAACACTCCATCTTCCTGTATTGCTGGCAAGGGAGAGTGGTACTTCTACAAGAACAACATTTGCCTGCTATATTATTTTGTTCTGCATGGTAACTGAAAATCCTGTCTACAGTCCTGCTCAAGACGTAGCTGTTCTTCATTTTCTATGTGTGCATACAGTCCTTCTATCTTTGTGTAGGAGTGTTGTTATTATGAATGTAGGACCAAAGTACTGAAAGGCAACCCACCCCATGAAACTGGCTCTGCCTCAGATAGAGGAAACTTGTCACTGCTGTGCACTTGCCTCTGCCTTGAAGGCAGAGACTCCTCCATCCACCATCCTACTCCCTTATTCTCACATAATCTTCCGAGAGTAACTCAATGAGGGTTGAATGCACCTCTGCTCTGCCAGTGGGTGCTGATTTCACTGCTTCCCAAATTGTCTTTGCTCAGACTGTCCAAAGCAAATGGAGGCAAATTGCACATTCTCTTTGCAGGCCTGGAAGAGCCACACATTCAGAATGATAACAAATCGTTAGATGATTACCAAGCACATGACAAACTAGTTGCTAGATGACACATCCATTGCATTTGGATTGTCCATCATGCTCTGCAGTGAAAATATACTTGAACTGTTAATGCAGAGTAACACCTTCCTTTTAGTCTGTTTCCTAGAAATGAATGTGGCCAACTGACAAATCAGGCGCTACTTAACATGTCTAGGGATAAGATAGTCTATGCAATAACAAGAGTTCCTAAAGCAGGATCAGAGTTGTTATAGTACTGAAGTAGCCACACTGCTGTTATGTTATTATGGTAATTGACTGCTTTGGTTAACTGTCAGATGTATCTCGCTCTTTTCTAGTTGCTTCCAAAACAGTAATTGAGTTCCTATTAGCAGTTTTCAGGAATGGTGGAAAACTGGTCTCTGAATTTGCATGTTACTTCCTTGGCATGTAATCCAAATTTTTGAAATAGAAAGAGATGAAGCATTTACTTTCTTCCTTTAGTTATTTTCAGGCCAACTGGAAAACTGAATATTTGAACCGAGGTTTATAAGAAGGAATGGCACAGGGACAAACCCCAACATCTGCAACGCAGAAAAATACTCACTGTTGAACAGGTATTTTGTTTACCTTTTTTTGTGGTCCTAAGGACATGTTATTGAGAAGTGGGTTAACCTAAATCTGAAGAAAACACTCTTTGGAGATGTCTCCATGCAGAAGCTGATGCTCAGAAACATAAAGTTGCAACTCTTTGGTGACTTACAATAATATGAATCACTATTACTTGTCCTAAATAGGAGGTAGTTAATCTCAGTTTCAGACTCAGTAAGACAAAGCTGTATTTCATGTGCACAAAGAACAACTACAGGAGGAAACAGACTGGAGAGCCTGCTGCAAACCATTTTCCTCCTACAGAAAAACCAAGCCCTTTGTCTGGAATGACAGAGTCTTTATGGGGAATTATTGTACTGTAGTGGCTCATTCTAAACTATATTCAGCAGTTCTCGTAGAGGTATTGAACAACCTGAAAGGAATTGCACAGGCCTATTGCCTTGGAGAACAATGACAAAGCAAGTTTAATATTAACATTTATCCAAAATGTAAGTTCTGTTAAAATAGGGCAACGAGTATCTTGCATAGTTTTCTAAAGAAATAATTACACAGAAAAAGCATAGAAAACAAAAATCTTCATACCAGTAAAGTTTTCAGAATGTCACTGTGACTCATATCATCTTCTACAGCATGAATGGAGGGCTGGCCACCCCCTGCAGATAGTGGAACAGAAAGACCCTACAAATCACATAAAAGCATAAGAGTCTTTTGCAAAGAGAAAGAGAAAAAGCTGTTCTTAGCCTTGGTGGATAGAACAAAAAGTCACAGGTTTAATATTTCAGCAGGAAAACTTTTAATAGACACTAGAAAAAGGTTCTTACTAGGAGTTGATGTAGGGTCCTTGAGAACAGGTTATACATAAGTTTACATCCTCACTTTTGTCAGCATAAATGTAACTGGATTTAATCCTGACCTGTTGCACAGGGTGATCTAGATGACTACTGGGGGCCCATCCATTTGGTTCTACGCCATGAAAGGACACTTGGCTATGGTTCAGCCCCAAGGAACTTCTGAGCTTCTTGACAATTGTTGCTGTGTTTGTTGCTCATGCCCAGCACTCTCCAGGGTATAATGTTACAACAAGTGATGGCGATGGGAGGAAACAAGATGTACCACCTTGTTTCACACGCTGTCTCATGACAGAAAACATAAACCTACCAGAGCTATGTGGCACTGTGCTTCTGTGGTATTTGCTGTGCTGCACTGCTCTCCCTTGTATTAGCTGTAATTCTGCCTCAGCAGGATTTGGATGGGGTTGGCAAGAGGCAAGGCAGGCAGCATTTGACATTGAGAAGCCCTGCAGTGAGGCAGTGGTGCCTAGATAGGTGTCTGGCTGGTGCTTGAGCCTAATTGCTTACTGCTAGCTGGTAGTGGCAGAGGTCCACAGAGCCTTTTTATGTGCACAGCAAAACCAAGCACCTTGAGGAGCTGTTGGTGCAGGAGCCAAGCATCAGATAGGTGCTGCAGTGTGGTGACAAAACAGCTAGTAGCTAGTAGCATGGTATCACAGGGGGGCAAATAATTGAGTGTAGGTGTGTAAGAGTGTGTGTGTGAAAGACTGTAATTGGTCTTTTGAACACTCAGGCAGAAGCCTGAGACTTGCTAGCCACCAGGACAGACTGGCTGTAAATTTCATAGCAGCCGGACTAAAGAAAAGAGGCACATTCCAAGTCGTCCAATGAATAGAGAGATATCAGACTGGACGACCAGTTAGGAGGCTTATCATGCATTGTGCTCCTGCAGGTAGACGATTTGAATTGGGAAAACCAGGTGCTAGGGTCAGAAATAGTCCCAAAAAGAGGTGGTCTTGGAAAGAAGATGGGGGCTGGGAAAGAAGGAAGGTAAAGATCTTGGCTGGAGGAAAGACCCTGAAAGTGATGGAGGATCTGTCTCATCTGTGGCAGATGACACCACAGCAGACCCACTGCTTCTTTGCTGAGGGCAACTCCCAGTTGCAATAAAGGAGGCCTGAAGTTATGCACCACAGTCTTGACACTGGAGCAAGCACCTTGCTGGATGCCCACCACTCCCCTGCAGTTTAGGGTCTGCAGTGACAAATTCCAGACTCCTCCTTTTTAAAGCTTCCTGGTGGAAATCCAGTATCCTCATGGAAGAAATGAAGGAGTGGTTTGTGTGCTTCCAGTGGTCTTGCTAACCTGAAGAAATGCAACCACAGGGAGTGAGGGTGAGAGGAGAGAAGGGGAGAAGAGAGGAGGGAAGAGGAGAAAGACTGGATAGCAAGTTAATATGGCATGTGAACGCTTAATGCATTTCTTATCAAATACAGGATGCCTATGTCTGCATCTGATTGTACTGCATTGTAGTGAGATGTAATCAACAGAGTGTCTCAAATGTACTAAGATCCCATACTCAGAAGCAATTACTAAGACTTCCTCATCAAAAATGAAAGACCAACACTAATGTTCTACTTTGAAACCAAAGTACAATGTATGCGACATTCTGAAGGGCTATTTGTTTATGTTTCCTAGCAGCCAAATGCCTCTTCAGACAGTAAGAATAATCTATCCACCCCTCTGGGAGCAATGTTACACTAGGACAAAGTTGAGACTAAAGTGAGAATAAAAGAACCCCACAGAAAAAGAGAATCAAAGGCAGTATAACACTCCCATCCACAATTTTCGAAGCAAGAACTGCTTTTAAGCCATAGAGGCAATAATAGCTCTATGGACAATAAAAGCATAAACAGGTATCATCAACTAAACAGAAAACTGCATCTGTGCTTACCTGGGCATGCCTCTGGTGAGGGTAACACCACTTGCCTGCAGCACGCCTGCCATTTAAGGGCAATACTGCTGAGGGGGGGTCTGCTGGGCTTCTTACAGCACCCTGACTGGTAAAAAGCTTTGACATTTCTGCTCCGATATTCCTACATATTCATGCAAAGCCTCTCTAGAGGACCTCATGTCTGCATCTCACTTGCTTCATGAAGTAAGGATCAGTGAAAATAGAAAGATCTGGTATGTGTTTGATGTCCTCAGAAATATTGGAATGGCCTGCCTTCGCATCCTCTGCCCTTAAAATGCACCCTTGGGGAAAGGCTTTCTTAGAGGCACTGGGGCAGAGGAAGTTTTGCCACTTGCTGCTGCTGAATACTTTCGTCTGCAGCACAAACACAGCTGCATGGGACAACACAGAAAGCATATCAGCTTTCCAGGCACAAAACTGTTTTCACTTTTTGCTTGTGCAGCTGAATTTAGCAGAAGGCCCAGAAACAATAATTTTCATTTTTTTTAAATCTTGTAAGACAGTTACCCTTTAAACACAGCAGAAGATTTCTGTGGTGCTGCTACTGCAGGGGCGGGGGGGCTGCACAGCCTACGATAAACATACAGTCTCCCAATCACTGCGTACATGAAAACCTTGATTATCCAAACCCTGGAGCTCCCAGACAGCTAAGGAAAAACACAAACAAATCCTAAAATTAAAAAAAAAGCAAGCAAAACCCTGTGGTTCCAAGACTATCTGAGCTTTGTCTTGTAGTGTTTGCAGACTCAGCAGGCTTGTGTTCACCTGAGTCATGAGAATCTGAAATAAATTTTGTATTTAGATAATTAAGGTTACATTGTATAACTGAACCAGTTACAGACCAAAGAAGGGGGAAAAGGGAAAATTGCTTCAACACCATAATGATGAGAGAAACTTCCTCACCTGTTCACCTTTTATAGTCCTTTTTAAAAATGAAGCCACTTATAAGCAGGGTGCAGAGAAGCACAAACAACTGTATTATTTGTATACTTGCCTAAATATAGAATTGATACTTTGTTCTCTTGAACATTTTATTTGAGCTCAACAGCATAAATTTGCTAAGAAACAAAAGAACCAATTTCTCACGCAGTGACCTTGTGCTGAATGCTCAGCTACAGCAAAGATCTTGCTCTAATAACCAAGTTAAATCACTTTAAGGTATGAACACCGCATACAAAATGGATCTCAGGCTCAAGTTTTTGCAAGGCTCTTCCTCATTCTCAGTGTCACACACACACAAAAAAAACCCAACACCACCCAGAAGAGGACTTTCAAAGCTTTCAAATGCATAAAAGGCTGCAGAGAAAGGAAGACATTTCTGGAAGGAATACAGGGAGGACTTGCATTGTAGCAAGCTTCTGGTGCCATCAGGGAGAGGGGAGGGTGGCTGCTCCACAACGGACCTGGCTGCAGATGGACAGTATTGCAAACAGCACAAGGCTTTTCAGACAGGCCTTGCTCTGAGGACACCCTCAGACCCACTCCTGCTCTTCTCTGCTATCACCGATCACACAGGCCATCCTCAGTGCTTCCTGCAGGAGCTGAGGACGTGCGGGAGAAGATACTGCTATCCTCCAATGGCAGTGACATTCTCTGTTTAAAAGACTGATAAGCCACCTACAGTTCTTCCACTAGCACCAAAGGAAGCTGGTGTGGCCAAACGTCTCTTCAAATTGGAAGGAAATTAGTGGAAGTATCTGAAAACTGTACAGCTTTGAAAGCTCTGCTGGCATTTTTTAGTGGCAGTGACTGCCTGGAATGGCGCTGCCCACATGCGGGCTGATACCGGTGTGACAGAACAGGGCTGTGTTTAAACATGATGAGTTCCACTTTGCTTTGCAAGTCCAGTTCTATTTCTAATGAAACGTCAGGCTGACCTGAGCCAGAAAACTTACTGCAGATGCTATTCTGCAAGTGAGGGACATGGGGAATTCAGAGCTGTTGAGTCTGAAGGCCACTGAGGGGCTGGTCCCGCTCATAAGCCAGTAATTGTGATGCAGTCGGTGGGTGGCCAAGTTCTTCCCCATGCCATGAGAGACCTCAGAAGAAGATTTCAGGAAGAATATCTACATTCCCAAGGTGGAAGGAGAGAGAATATATAAGAGATATTTTTCAGCCTGAAATCATGTCCTGGATTTGAATTCACAGGAGGGTAAGACTGAGAGAAGGAAGTGGAGGAGGATTTAGTACCTTGCACAGAGCCATAACTGCCTAATGTCCTTTTGGAGAATTTAAGTAAAAATAGATGTAAGCTACATTCCTTGTTTGCCAAGACTGTTGCCAAGGAGGTGGAAAATTTGAGGAAATACATTTCAGTGTTTGTAGGGGACAGGAGAGAAGTTGCCTTTCTGGACTTGCAGTGTGGTAAAAGAGGGTGACCAGATTGGGATGTACAGGGCTGGGTGCACACCAGTGCTTGCACACTCAGGGTGTACACTGCTGGCTGGGCCTCTGCAAGGCCCTGCACAAGCACATGATCTGATAGACCCTGGTCCCTAGGAGGGCCTAGCAACAGATGGGAAAAAAACACTGGCAAGAAAATGGCTTCAGTCCAGAGAGGGACCAAACACTGATTGTGGCAGTCAGATCTGCAGACCAGTGCTGAAATAACTTCAGAGCAAACGAGAGCTGTGATGAGCCAGCACACTGTGACATTAGTTTTTTTGCAGAGCTCTGATTTACTTGTGCTTTCTGTGGACAAGAAATTTCATTTATGTCACTGCCAGCCTTCCCTTTCATACTCTTTACTCTGAGGGCTGTAATATCCAGCGGAGCCCACGCTGGCATACTGTTCCCCAGGCAATACATGCCTCCAGACACAGCTCTCAGCTGGTGGAGAGCAGTTCACCAGCCTCAGGCAGGGAGAGATATCTGCTGCTGCCACACTCACACTGGTGGGAGGTGCAGCAGGTCTCAGCAGACCAGATCTCTCTTCTAGACTGGCACAGGCACATGCAGCAGTGAGGACACTGGGGTGAAAATCCTGGCCTTGCTGAAACCAGCTGGAAGGTGGGCATTATCTTATCTGACCAGCATGTGCCCCACATCATTCTTTGACTGTTCAAGCAAACTACTAAAGGCAAATCTATCTGACTCTTTTTCAGAGACAAGTACCAGCTTGTGTCATCTCCCCAGATGCTGAATTGCCCATTTCATATTGTAAATGAAGTTTAGTCAAGCAGGACTCCTTTCCCTCAGGAGGTCTGTCAAAGGAGCTCTTCATCCCCAGGTCAAGTGCTCCAATTACCTTTCAGTACAAGCTCTGTGCAGGCAATACGTATGTACTGAAGTCAGAAAAGAGTCACACCACCTTCTCAGATCCTTCCCCCACATTCACTGATGGGCTCTTCACACACCCTCCTTGACTTCAGAGACACTGGGTGAAGACAGAGGAAACTACTAAGAGCTTGAGGTTCTCACCCTTGCAGCAGACACCAAGTAGAGCTTGTATCTCATCCCAATTCCAGTCAAGCCAGTAAGGGCTTATATTTTGGACATTGCCCAAGGAGGTCATTCACTGGACCACTGAGAAGACTCTGGTTCTGTTTTTTTTACTCTCTGCATCAGGTGTTGCATACACATTCACAAGATCATCCTGAACCTTCTCTTCTCCAGGCTAAACATCCCAGCTCTGACAGACTCTCCTTGTATGCTGGGTGCTCCAGTGCTTGTCATTTTTGTGGCTCCTCAAAGGACTCACTCCAATATAGCCATGTGTCGCTTCTATTGGGTAACCAAACAATGGACACTCCAGATGTGTCTCACCAGTGGTGAGTAGAGAGTACTGATTACCTCTCATGACCCGCTGAGGGTGCTATGCTTAAGGGACCCTAGTATATTGCTGGCCACCTTTCCTGCAAGGGCACATTGCTGCCTGACATGTGATGTCCACCAGGACTCCCAGACACTTCTTTTCCAAGCAACTTCCCAGTCAGCCAGCTCCCAGTCTGCCCTAGTGCATGTGGTTATTCCTTCCCAGGTGCAAGACTTGGATCTTCCTCTTGTTGAGCTTTATGAGGTTCCTGTTAGCCCATTTCTCCAGTCTGTTGAGGTCCCTCTAAGTGGCAGCACAGCTCTCTGGTGTACTAGCCACTGCTCCCACTTTCTGAAGTTTCAACCACTCCTCCCACTTCTTGCAGACAACGTACTCTGTACCATTCTCTATACCATTCTCCAGGTCATAAGTGAACATGTTAAATGGTATTGCCCTCAGTATCAATCCCTGGGGTCAGCCACTAGTGCCTAGCCTCCAGCTGGACTTTGAGTCACTGATCACGATACTCTGAGCCTGGCAGCTCAGCCAGTTTTCAGTCCACCTCACTGACCACTTACCTAGTTCATCTTTTACCAGTTTGTCAATGAAGATATTATGGGACACCCTGCAGAAAGCCTTTTCAAACTCAGTAGAAACAACATCCCCTGCTTTGCTCTCATTAATGGTCTCATTTTTAATCACAGAAGGCTATGAAGTGGGTGAGGTATGATTTCACCTTTGTAAATCCATGCTGATCACTCCCAATCACTTTCTTGTCCCTCATATGTTTGGTAATGGATTCCAGGATGAGATGCTCCGTCATCTTCCCAGCAACAAATGTAAGGCTGATCCTCCTTCTTTTCCTTGAAAACAGGAGTGACATTGGCTTTCTTCCAGTCCTCAGGAACTTCCCCCAGTCACCATGGCCCAGAGATAATCAACAGTGACCTTACATGACATCATCTAACTTCCTGTGGTGGAAGATGCCAGATCAGGGCCAATGGACTTGTGCATTTCTAGCCTGTTTACATATTCCCTAACCTGATCATCCTCCACCAAGCATAAATCATTTTTGTACTACATATACTCACTGGTTTCAGGGATGTGGAACTGCTGAAGGCCAGTCATAGCAAGGTGTTCAGTATCTCAGCCTTCTTCATGTCCATTAAGATGATGTCCCCATTCCAACTCACTGGCGTGCCCAAATCTTTCATAGTTGTCCCTCTGTTGCTGATACACTTGTAATTTTTTTTCTTTTGCCTTTCATCTCCCTTGCCAGTTCCAACTACATGTGGGCTTTGGCTTTCCTAACCCCATTCCTACATGCTCCCAGTGTCCCAGGTCACTTGCCCCTGCTTCCACTTCCTGAGTGCTTCCTTTTTATGGTTAAACATTGTGAGTAGTTAGTTCCTTGTTCATCCATGCAGGCATCCTGCCATCTTTTGTTGTTTTTCTGCTTGTCAGTTGGAGTCTTGAGTTTCTTGAGTGTGTAGGAGGTGATCCTTGATATTCAGCAGCTCTCCTTGGACCCTTCTGCTCTTCAGGACAACTGTGAGATTTTCCCAGGAAGTTCCCTGAGCAAACTGAAGTCTGCTGTCCTGAAGTCCAGGGTTGTCATCCCCAATTGGGTTTTTTGCCTTCTCCCAGGATCCTGGCCTCCAGCATGTCATGGTCATACAATCAAGACTGCCCAGCCCTCGCATCCCCTATGATTTCTTCCTTGTTTATAAGAATCAAGTCCAGCAGTGTTCCTCTCCCCTTCAGATCCTGAGGCACCTGTCTCAGGAAGTTATCATCAATGCACTCCAGAAAGACCTGCTGGGTTGTCCCTCCAGCTGCTATCAGAGTGGTTCAAGTTCTCCATGCAGACCAGGACCTGTGGAGGTGAACCTTCTTGCAGTTGTCTGAAGAAGGCCTCATCTATCTCTTCTTGATCTGGCAGGTAGCAGACAGCTACTACTTCACCTATGTTGATCTGCTTATAAATCCTGACCCATCAGCTCTTTGCTGGCTCCTGACCCATCTTGAGGCAAAGTTTTATGCATGCCAGCTGCTGTCTCACATACAGGGCAACTCCCTTTCCTTGCTTCCCTGCTTGTCCTTTCTGTATCCTGTATAAAAAAAACCTGTACCCATCTATGGCAGCACTCCATTTGTATGAGCTATTCCACCACATCTCCATGATCCCAATGAGATCATAGCCCTGAAACTGCATGCTGACTCATCGCTCCTGTTTGTTTCCCATGTGCATGCACAGAGATGCATCCAGCTGTGCTGATTTCTCAGAAAAGGTGTGAGAGCTTTCCCCATCACCCTGCTTGGTAGGCACTTCATTATCTGTATGCATATGCTTGGGGTAACCCCACTTCCATCCTGTTTTGCTGATCAGAAGGTCTGTACTGTCTGCTTCATCCTGGACTATTTGCTGGCCAGCGTAATGCAGCACTTTCTCACTTAACTGGGGGTCATCCTTTCCCTCCCCTGCTGCTTAAAGCTCTCCTCACTGGGCTGGCCAGCCTGTTGGCAAAGATACTTCTGCCCCACTTAGTCAGGCACATCCCATCTCTTCCAAGCAGTCCGCAGTCCTAATCACAACCTGTTGCCAACACAAGCGGTTTTGATCTACAGGATCCAACCAACCCTCCTCAAGCCCTTCATTCTCACTGGCAGGATAAAGGAAGCACTGCCTCGGTCCCCATGCCCTTGACCATCACCTCCAGAGCCATGTAGTCATGCTTGAGCCTGGCAGTCATCTTGTCAGGTCTCCCCTGGCAGTGTGATTATGCTGCATTAATCGCTGGCTAACAAGTCCTTATGCCTCAAGACCAAAGCAGGTGCAGTTGGTGACTATGTGCGAGCAAGGATAAGACAGATTTGATTTTTTTGGACAAGGGATTAGTTTTGCAGCATTGGTAGTTAAAGTAATCTAGTTTTAATTAGCAAATCAGTACAACTGAGGTATGACTTGCTGGCAGAATCATGATTAGACAAAACATGGTCATCTTGGCTGGTACTGTCTTTTAAGGAGTACCGTTCAGGCTCGCGCATGCCTAACATGTTTAGGCCTTGTGTGTATGCTCCCAAGGAGGTACATTTACTTGCCCTTCCTCCATACAGATTCCTCTTTTAACCCTCAAACCCAGATCTAAACAGCTGTGTCATACATGCCCCTCATTCCTTCTCACTAGCCAAACCCTTCCTGCAGGTGCTACGTCATTGGGGTGGGTCCTCTGCCCACCCCTTCTGCTCACTCCCAGAGAACAGATGGTGAATAAGGAGCCCACCAGGCCATTCAGGGTCTTCCTGCCACCAATTCCTAAAAAGGGAACCAAGTCCCAGGGTCAAACTGAACACTCTGAATAGACTTGTCTGTGTTAACCAGTCTTGTTTTGTTTTGCTTTGCTTTTGACACAGCTTGCTTTGCAAGCAAGAAAAGCAGGAGGCTACTACGTAGTTTTGTGTTGTACCTGTTGTGTAACACAGTGCTAGGGAACTCCTGGGAGCAGAGCTGTGACCTCCGTCAGCTGGGGTCAGCAGGGAGTCCTCTTTCTGAGCTGGTATCTCCACCAGCTGAGTGCCTTCTGTGCCAGAGCACATCCTCCACACAGGGCTGTTAAATACCAAACGGGAAACAAACTACCAGATACTTCTAGTGTAATTCATCTAGAGCAAGAGAAAGCAAATGAACCAGGAAGCTCTAAGGCCTTTAGCTGAGGACAAACGACTCCCTGTTTTAAGCTTCCAAAACAGTGTTTATCTGCACTTGAACTCTGCAACTCAAAATGACACTACAGGCAGGAAGGGAAAAAAGAAGCACAAATAACCCTCAATCAGCCGAGAAGCTGCTTTCCTACATTGCATTTATCATTCTCCCAGCAGTCCCTTTATTTTTTTCCCAGGGAGAACAGCGCTTCACTTACAAGGGACTCAGCCTCAAAGATTAAACAACAAAAGCACTACATGCACTTGATTAGTAACCTGTGTATAAACTGATAAAGAAATTCCTAGCTCATCTGACTTGCATTTTGTCATTGGTTATTTAACATGATAGAGAGGCAGTGTCTCAGCCATCAGGGGATTTTCTCTAGTGATGGCTGATTCCTATGTCTTCAGCACTGAAGTTCTGGGAGGGTCAAGTCATTTGCTGGTGGCAGTGAAGGGCTTTTTTCTGCCCTTCCGTGACCTATTCAACGAGGTAAAAAACCGTGCCACAGTCTGGGGACAGTCACCGCCACCCAGACCAGAGATCAGCATTATAATTGCCTGTCAGTACTATGATAACTACCTCATTTTAATACTTATTAACTAAAATGTCCTCTGCTGTAAAGTTAAAGTGTTCTGCTATGCTGCAACCAGTGCTGATAATGGCTTACTCTTTCATGGTACAGCTCATTTGCTATGCATTTTCTGTAGCACAACCGAAAGGGCTGCTTGCATTTAATTAGTTCAGAGAAAGTGGCAAGAGAGGATAAGGAACTGAGCTGCTGAACCGAAATACACACTGTGAGGTAGGGACAAACTAGAAGGTAAGCTGTGGCAAATTCTCATCTCTTGGGCACTTGCTTTCCCCAGATGCTACAGAACTGATGTCTGGACTCAGATGCAGCAGGCTGGTGCAGCCACATGGCAGAAACCCAGAGCTCTATGTACAAAAGCCTACAGACAGAAATTACACGAGCCATAGCCAGCCCTGCCT
>JAKFQP010000045.1:1493631-1516783 GCA_023375905.1 Nycticorax nycticorax
GGAGAAGCAGCCAGCTCAAATGACAGTAGCGAAGGGAGGGAGGGAGAGCCTGTTACAAACAATCCACTTTACTCCTTAATCCTGCCTTAAATGCAGAGGGGGACAGGCAGAGGCTGAGCAGGCGCAGTGGCCAGGCAGGTCAGTACAGATAGCTTCAAGCTGGCTGCATGGGGCAAGCTTGTGCTCATCCCACATCTGCTACAACTTTGAAAGAAATTTTGGATATTGCACTGAAGACACAAATTCCCATTGGGAGGCTAGGGACACGGTCGGCAGTGTGTGTGAGGAGGAGGGATCAGCCAGAGCAGAGCAAGCCCCACAACGCAGGCAGAAGACGACAGGCTCACAGCAGAACAGGGGGGAAGTTTTCTCAGCCCACAAAGTTGATCATGTCAGGAGCACAGGTCAGGGACAGCGGCATAACTCAGTTGTCTGGGAAAACTGTCCTAAAGACAACCTGCAGGAGATGATATCTGTCTTGAGATTTACCCCCTTTTACGAATACACTGATGTTCGGTCTGATTTTTGCAGGTAGGACACTGTTACATTCCCCTTTACACATCTGACAGAACAAAAGCATCAGTGTCAAAGTGAAAAGCTGGGCCTGAGGTAGAGTCCACGTCTGATTTATACTCCAGAGGCCACTCTGCGGGGGGCAGGTTGTCCAGATGGTGTCATCTCCTTCCATGTCTTCTCTCATAATGTATTCGGAACCAAAATGAAGTCATGGCTCTTGCATCAGCAACCAGGATTATGAGAAATTGTTAGTGCAGTTAAGCGGTAGTGAAAAACCTGCAGGATGTGTTTAAAGTAAAGATGAGCTGCTTTTCTCTCCCATGTTTTACTTGGTTGGCTTTTTCTTCTTATGGCAAAGCACAGCTGTTTCCTGCACTACAGAAAAAAATAAAAACAGACAATCAATTTAAAAATAGAAAGTGCTGTCCCACTCTTTTAGGGGAACTTTGCCCAGAATGTACTATTCTAGTATTGATTTTTTTATATTTTTGATAGGTTAGGATGTTGAACCTTTTTATTTTCATCTCATATATTCAACAGTGAGGGTAGAGATGAATCATGCTACCTGACTGGTAATTCTTTGTCTTCAATCACAGAAGCATTTAATACCTGTGATGGTTACTACTTTCTTGTATGAGAATCAGAACTCAGAACTCAGAACCTGCTAAATGTACAAAGTGCTGAGAAGTCGCCTTGCGTGACCCAGCACAAAGCAAAAATCTCTCCCAATTGCTGTGTTCCTTTAGGGGAAGCCAAATTTTATTCTAAAGCATATTTGGATAACACTGAGAACTGTAGAGCTGATCAGACCCTCTAGAAGGCAAAATATATATATCAGAATATAAACAGCAATGAGCCAAGTTTCACAACAGACTATAAAGAAACACAAATATCTGATGCTTGACAGAAGCATAAAAGAACTACAAGCTGAGGCTGCCTTTTCTAATAATCAGTTTGGCCAGAAAAGGCAGCATCTGGAGCTGGTCCCATACCTCTAGCCTTCTGCCAGGGTCAAGGTCAGCTCTGGGTGCAGGGAATTAATTGGGCTCAGATCACTTAGCCGAGTACCAGGGGAGGACCTGCAGAGCATGCCATGCTCCTGACGCAGGCCACGTCCCCAGCTTCCCCAGCAGGGCGGTGTGGTGGGGGACATGGCTGCCCAGCACCCCGCCCCGGACAGTGAATTGTCTCTTGACATTTGTGCTTGAATAGTGTTGGGTCCCACCACAGCCAGTTTTGAAAATAGGTATCTCATGGAGAAAGTCTTTTTTAGTATTCAGATGAATTTGTCTTGTTTACTTTCTCTCCCTCTGCTTCTGTTTTTGTTTTGCACCAAAAGTAACTTTTATCATTAGAATCAATGTAAGCCATCTGCTATGAACCCTGCCAACAAACCTTCATGTAGTGAGCATCCCACCTTGGGCAACAAAACAATGTACTGCTGCCTGATTGTCTGCTTGCCATTACAAGCCTCCACACACACAGATCTTCCTGGACAACCACCCATCTCATACAGTTATCACAGTTTGGGCTGGGAGGAACTGTCAAAGGAAAATAAGCAGAGGAAAATAAGCAGCAAAAAATAAGCAGAAAACAGAGCTGTGGATATCCAGCATGACAGTGCACTGAGTGCAGACTGCGGTCACACCACATCACCAAGACAAGCCCCCAGGCTGCAATCTGCAGTCTCCTCTGCAGTGATGTAGCCAAGACAACCCAAGACAACGTATCCACAGGATAAATCCTGTATCAGTCCATCACATCCCCATAGAGAATTCAGCTCTTCACGGACCCATGGGACAAAGAGGAAATCAGGACATCATTCATCCACGCATATGGTACAAAACCTATGTGGAGTGCTGTCCATAAAACACACTCATTGTCATGTCCACTGCCTGGGGATCCTATTAATACACTTGAAATACTTTGAATACATTTGAAAGTTAATTGAAATTATTTAGGATTATTTAACACTAAAAAGTGTAAAACAGCTGAAATCTTTACCTCAAACATTTTGTGTAGCTCTGAAAGGTAATACCCAGCTGAAACCACATTACTTCGCTGGGATGGACTACCCTTGTGGTTACCATGGAGGAGGGAATTCAGTGATGTGCCTGGTCTGTGGGCTGAACCAGAAGGTCCCTAGTTCAAACCACAGGGAAAGAAGTGAGGAGCCAGTTTTCCTGCTTTACATGAACAGAAGCTGCTTGAGCTCCCATCACCTTCGATGAGGCCCAAGGGAGCGCCTTGAGGAACCCTGCAACCATCTCAGACCATCCACGCCTGTCAGACAGCTTCTGCTGTCCACCGTGAATGGACTAATGAGGGCACCTCAGCAGCAATACAGGTCTGAGTGTGCTATTTAACAAGAAGATGTAGAAAGGTGTCAATAAGGAGAAAATTGCTTACTTGTCTTGTTCAGGACTGTGAAAAGCCCAGACGAGAGGATGCAGTGAGTGATCCCAGACTGCACAACTTTAATGATCCAGTCCATCCAGGTCAGGCAGAGGCAAGGGATTTTGTAAAGAAGGACTCCAAATGGCATCTTTTAGTCAGTAAGATGAAACTAGCCTTTTCTAAGTGAATGCCAGCTTGCTGTGGAGAAGCAGCTACTTGACTGAATTGTTTCTTGGGTCATGAAGGTGCTCTGGAAAGGCAGTGCAAAGCAGCAGGGGTGCTGACACCTGAAGGGTAGAAGAACCATGGCTGTGGTCCTGCAGACATGCCCTCAACTGGTGAGTGCTGCCCTGGGACCCTACAAAGGTAAGCTCAGTCTTGCTATGAGACATTGGTGGTAGGGCACCCTGGGCAGCAGATCAGACAAGTAGGAATGCAGGGCTGAGCCCTTCTAGCCAGACAAAGTCAACCCAAGAGACTGAGCAGGTCTTTCTGGTACTCCTGCTCTCTGTGGTTTTACCCTGTACTTCTATTTTATTTACCGTGTCTCTATCACAGGGAGAAGAGGAGGTTGTCTTACAGCCCTCAATCTCAAAATCTCTTGTAGAAGGCAGTCCTTCTTCTCCTTTCCTCCTGTGTCTGTCATGTTTGCCACCTTTCTTACTGGCACCCTTCCTATTTATGTCTTCAGCAAGACAAACTGCCCAGACCCCAATGAAGACTTCAAGATGAAGATGGGCCTATGGGTTTTGTGTCTGGTTTTTCAGATTGTTTATTATTCTGTTCCTGACATGCTTGACAAAGATAATTCATTTTTTTTCCCTGTTTCTGCAAAACGGACTGTCCACAGTGAAAACTATTTTGTTTTCCCTTTTCTCCCTGGGCAGGAGCAGTGGTTGTGACTAACTCAGAACCCATCAGTATGTTCAGGTTGCTTCAATTGTTCCTTTCATTGTGCACTGCCAATTTGCAATGCACTTCCCTAAATTGAATTTCAACTACCATTGGGTTGCCCAATAATCAGTTTTGCTAGGGGCTCTCTGATGTTTCTCATAATGCTCTCCAGGCCTCACTAATCTAAACTATTCTGTACCATCAGGAAATTTGCCACCTAACTACTCCCTGCCTCTTCTGGGTCATTACTAAATATGCTGAGGCACACCCGCCCTAGTGCTTCTCCTTAGGGCACCTCTCTGTCAATTGCTTCCAGTGCTGAAAACTGGCCAGTCTTGCCTGCTCTTTTTTTCCTACCTTTTAACCACTTTTTAATCTATGACAAGACCCCTGCGCCTCACCTCTATTCCTCTAATAGCTCTGAGCAAAGCCTTCTGAAATCCCGAGTAAACATCAGTGCTGCTTCTCCTTTCCCCCGTGGTGTGTTACATCCTCCAAAGGACCCCAGTGGGCCACCAGCCCCTTCCTGCCCAGCTCTTGCATGCACTTCCTGATGCTTTCTAATTCTGCCTTCCCTCTGGTACAAAATACAGCACACGCTCTTCAATGCTGGGCATCCTTTTTAACAAGCATGTGCACTTTTCATCACCACTGCGCTTTTAGACAGAAAAGACCATGCTTTTATTAATGGCTTGATGTGACAAGATGTTATATGTGGATGTATGATTTATGAGGCTGTAAGGCATGAAAAAGGTAACAAGTAGGGGAGCCCCTTACCTCTAATAATTTAATTACCCCAAGTAATTCTGCAGCCTTCAATGTCCAGGAACTCCCAAGACTTGGTTTATATTAGAATTGGTCAAGCATTCAGAAAATCAGTCCGGTGGTATTTCCACATTTAAAAGCCTCAAATCTGATTTGTCAGGACTTGTGGGGCTCTTCAGGAGTACTCAGGTAAGTGGGAGAGGAAAGGGAAGGGGTTTTTTGGAAGTGTTTTTTAGTGTTGGGGAAGGAGCCAGTGGAGCAGGGCTGGGTGTGCAGGGGACGAGGCAGACCCAAAGTCCTCAAGGAGCAGGGCTGTGCAAGGGGCCCGGGAGTCCTCCATCCCATGTCTCCTGCTCCTGACTTCCCACAGGGGCAAGCAGATTTATCCCTCTCCCTCCCTCTCTCTCTCTCCCTCTCTGCTTCGGTTCCCCAGATGAATGGTGAAGACCACAACATTTTTTCTGTCTTGCCTGTTTGGATTGTAAAATTCTGATCTCTTCCAATACCTTCTGTACTGCTACAGCTACAGGTGGGCCACATTTTTAGTATATATAACTCCTGCCTCAAAGGTCTCATTTCAGTAGTTTATTACTATGGAATATCTTGAGTTTTTTGAGACCTTTGCCTCTGTAGTTCATACTTACTAGCTGCTAGCTGTAAGAGAAAATAAACTCAGAATACATATTTTCCAATGACATTTGCTTTTAAGGCCAAGGCAAAGATATCATTTAGCATCCCTGCAATGTGACTGACCATTTCACACTCTAATGGTCTAGTACAGACACTGACTGTCTTGCAAACTTCGTATTTCTGATATACTTCAAATAAATTATTATTGCCCTTGGTATCCTTGGCTACTTGCTCTTCAAATTTCCTTTTATCCTGCTTCCACCCTGGCAGGTAAGATATAAGAAGAAGATTAGTTTCCACTCCATTAGCATTACAAGAGCTAGATTTCCATTTCTTAAACAATAGTTTTGGTATGAATATATTCCTACTCATTGCCATTTAACCAGAGTGCTTTCTGTTTTCTTTTTTCCCTTCTGAGTTATGCATCCTTCTTGTGACTCTCTGTTAACTGAAGGCTGTTACTGCTACAGATGTGTCTTGTAGCCTAATGTGTGTATATCAATGCAGGCTATATGTAATATTCAAAAATGTTACATGCAAAATCCATTTTCTCCAATCTCAAATCCCGTTCCAGAATACTGTGGGAAAAGGTGTTGCACTGCATATTTGGTAGGAAATTTCAGATATGCCAAATTTCCTGTAACATTTCATCACCCGGTGCAGATAAGCGTTTTTAAATACCTTTAGCCTTGAGAAATCTTGACTATCTAGGATCCCAACAAAATCCTTATGCATCAGGCTACATGCGGAGCAGAATTGTCTCATCACATAATGATAAGCCCCAGATCTAGGCATGCATCCAGGACTAGTCATGCAGCTCCTGCTGGAGCGAAGTATAGGACGTAAGGACAGAGATGCCATGACATATGAGCAGGGCTGAAGCAGTCACTCTGATAGCATGACTTCATTTGCCAAACATTAAGCTAGAAGTTCCTGCAGATTCAGTGTCCAGCCCAAGTTCTCCCATGCCCGTCACCTCTTTTCCCACAGAGATTTTTATGTAGGCAGAGTGAGTAAGTATAGGGGTGAGTAAACAAGCCAAGGTCCTGTGATGCCACCAGCGGTAGCCAGATTAAATAAAAGGCCTACCTACAACCTACAGGGCTGCCAGGGTCAATAAGTATAGTTTCTAGCATAAATCCTGGGAACAGCTTCTCAAACTAACTCACCTCAAGCAATGAAATACTCACCTGTCTCCAAAAAGAGCCTTCAACAAACTTAGGGCTATTAGTAAGGCATTATCAAACACAGCAGCCTAGCAGAGAAAGACATAGAAGAGACCAGGGGCTTGTCTAATTTCTGGCTTGCATGAACTGTGTTCATCTCAGTTATAGTTCAGCCCAATCTGTAGGCACTTGCAGAGAATATAGGCATAGATCCCATGATTTTACCAGGACTATTTTTTTAGGTTCCAATGTACATTTATAGGCTTTGTAGGAACTAGAGAAACATGGCCTTCAAAAAAAACCTAGTTACTTTCTAATCTTAGCAAGGTAGCTCTCCCAGTGATCTGCTTGATGGGTATGGCAGCAAACACTACCATTTCATTTTTAACTGTAGTTCACTGCACTTTCTTAATACCCTTCAGAGAGCTATGTTCCACTAAAAAGGGATGCAAAAAATTACATGAGTGACTCTTTTTGATCTTAAAAAATAGAGATAGGAGTTTAAAACAACTTTATTTTCCTGGTGCTCAAAGACAAAGAATCAGAGAATTTTGATCTGTTTTTTGAGACCAGTCTGCACCATAAATGCTAAGTTTGTGGTAGACTCCCCGGTTTACACCACATGCAGAGAAGTACAGGTAGGTAAACAAATTCCAGAAACTCACCTTCATAAATAAGGCATCCAAGATAGCTTGCTCTGAATTCAGTGTCAGCCCTGAAAAATGTTACCGTTTCTCATCAGAGCAAGTAATTTAATTAGCCATCCTTATGAATTTCTATTTATGAGGGAGAGATTACCTGTACTTTACAAATATGTCTCTGTACTGACTATTGCATGCACTCCACAAGGTCTTCATCCCTTTCTGAAGCCTTTGAACACAGCAAATTTTCTCTTCCCTTAGCTCACCATAAGGCTGCTATTGCCTTCAGATGCAGTACATTGCCTTGTCTTGAAAGCCACTGGAATGTGCCAGACCATCTTAACCTTAGCAACAGCACTTTGCAGCAGCAAATAGCTGATTTTAAATAGAAACTGTAATGCCAAATGTATTTTTCAGTTTATAAATGACAAGGAGTTGCTTTTTGCCATTTTGTAGCCCAGAGTGCAGGCTGAGAAAAATATCCCTGGGACTCCAATGTCAGAAGCAGTGCAGGTCTAAATAGCAGGTGGGAGGTGATGGTATCTGATTGCAGACCAAGCCTTACGAACCTCACATGCTCCATTAAAATCATACACTTCAAGGTGTCTTCCCCACATTGGTCTATAATGTTCTATCAGTCAACATTGGCAGCCTGCTCTTGGGCCCTAAAGCTAAGTGAAGCAAAGACTTGTTTGCTGGTGACAAGGCTATGGGAGTGAAAAGAGTGAGCCTTTCCCCCTTGGCTGTGAAAGGAAAGCAGAGGAAAGCAAAGAGGGGCAGCTGTAGTTGCCTTTCTGAGAAAACAAAAAGCACAAAGATGGAACAGGCAAGCCCACCTGGGACTACGTGCTTGGATTGCACGCTCCTCGCATTTTGTGTACCCAGGCAGAGAAAATGTTCAGGAGGTGCTCAACACTCCCATCATCCAAACACTGCTCTGTAAATCAGGCCTCTGGGAGGTCATGCTGAATGCTCCAGGTTTGCAGATGCCTCTGGATGTCTGGGTGTGCAGTGCTGCAGCTTCACCTCCCATCACAGGCTGCACAGCCCAGCCACATCGAGCCCGTAGTGCTAATTCCACGTGCCTTCCCATGCTGCAGAAGCGGCGCACATTCCTCAGCCTCCTTCAAAGGGTCTGGCCAGTGCTAGCGGTCTGCACCCTGTGCCACACTACAGCCTTGCATTGCTAAAATTATGCAACTGAGTTTCAGGTGTGTGTTTTTCCTTCGTTTCCCCATGGTTCCTATGGAAACCAATCCCACAGCCCTTCCCAAGTGAACGCAGAAACAGCAGCAGCGTTCATAAGTGGGAGATATGCCTATTTTCTATATTGGCCAAATGTTTACTCCACTTACATTACAGTAGCTTCAAGACATGCAAAGTGCTTTGTGCTTTGAGAAATCCTGCCCCTTATTCCAGTGGGGTTGCCTCTGTGTTATCAGGCATGCATTCTTCAAGCAATAGTTTGTCACACCTGCCAAATTGTGCTTGTGAGACTAATTTATGTACATGACAATGTTCAATTCAGCTCTGTAGTTCAACAGCACATGGTGACGGAGATCTCCTGGCACAAGACCCCTACAGTCCCCACATGCATTAATTTATTCATGGGAAATACAAAGATAGGATTTTTGTAAGAATAAAAAATCATTCATAAGTATTCAGCCATTTGTGAATATTTATAACTGTTGAAAAAACTTTCATTAAGAAGGTAGGTTACAACCTTTAATGATGACAGGCTAGGGATATTAGAAATCCCTAATGACAAGCAGAGATTTTCACTGAAATGCAGCTTGCACAACACACCTGACAAAGGAGTCAGCAAACTGCAGGAAGGGCAGTGATGCCTGCCTGGGGCACTCCGTTCCTCACAGGGATTTGGGAAAAGCCTCATCGCATCCCTCTGCACCCACACCTGACTGCATCCCTCAACCCATCCCTCAACAGAGCCCGGCTTGCTCTGTTGTATGTGGCTTCAGGACATCTTTGCTGTTGAGAAAGACTGAGTAAAATGTACCTAGTACTCTCTGAACAGGAGGTGCCCGGTGTAGTTTTCCACAGAAAGAGTGTTCAAGGCAGAGAGGGAAGTACGTTGTAAAAGTCAGCTTGCTTTGTCAGGCTCCAGCCAGCCCAGGCAGCAAAAGGCTTCCTGCTCCCTGCTATTCAGCAAGCACGCGCAGGCAGCAACTGATCCAGCAGCTGTTTGAAGTTGCTGAAAAGGCTCCTGCTGACTTCATGCAACAGCTGGCTCATGCCTGAGTAAAGACTGGCGGAAAATGGTCAGCTGCAGGGGATCCTGCCCCTTAAACAGAAGGTTTTTCTGCGTGGAGAATGGGAGAAATAAGTGAGTCAAGCCCTTTCCTTCCTAAGGAGTCCTTTTGGTCAACACAATTGTAATTAGCTAGAGATAAACTGGAGTATAAAGGGGACTGTAGCTTCAACAAATGAAAACTATTTTTATACCTATTCTCCAAGTAAAAGGGGACTTTCTAAGTTCAACAAACTGGAGGATCTTAGAAAAATTTTAGTGCAACAAGGCCTGTAGCTTGGGACAATATCCTTCCTATAAACACCAACACAGTGGCAGAGAAGTGAAAACATCGTTCTCCTCTTTCCAGCAGCATGGCCAGTCTACCAAAGAGTATCCTGGGTGTTTTGTGGGCAGCAGAGCAGTTGAAAAGCTGACAGCATCCTCAAAATGTGAGAGAGGAAAAAGCCTTCTGAAAGCCTAAGGAGGGCAGACTTTTCGGCACAGCCTCTGCTTTGTGAAGCGCTGCTGAGGTACTTGCCATTTACTAGGGCAGGTGCTCTTTAGAGCAGAAAGCAGGACAGTGAAACACAGGGCCCAGAGAACTGGGAGCGCACTACAAACCACACTGCATGGGTGCAACAACACTGGCAGGACAGAGACAAAATCTCTGTTCATAAATTGTTGAGGTACATTCTGGACAATGATTTGGAAATATAATGTCCCGAAGTGACAGACCCAGTCACGAAACCTCTGCCCTAAAAGACAATACATCTGCCATTCATCCATTAGTCCCCGAACTGAGGTAAGGCTGGGACCCATCTGCTAGGTTGTTCCCAAAAGACCTGTGAGATACTGACGGCTGCTCATAACTTTCATGTGGGTATTGTGACAACACCTCCTCAAATATTCAGGAAGTAAATACAAATGAGTTGTTCATGTGACATAAAGGGTATCCAGCAACAAAGGCAGAATGGCCTCCAAACTGAAAGTGGTTATAAAAACTGGTGTTTTCTCATTCAGCAATGAGGTCTCCAAGGAATTTGAACTCGTGTGAGGAGCTCATGACACTTGAATGCCAAGAGACTGTTCCAGCCACGTCAGCTAACCACTGAAGCCAGTCACACCACATCACGCCAGTCCACATCATGCCAGTCAGGGCGCCTTACTGCTGCTCAGTGTCACCTGGACACCCCCCGGTGACAACCACTGGCTGAGATAGACCTGCAAGCCAAAACACCTTTCCTGTTCCTGCCTGCATCTGTTGTGCAGCCTGTGCTAAGCGAGCAGCACTGCAGGTGGAGCTGAAGGTGAGACTAGAAGTCATCCTGCTGAACTACTGTTGGGATTGTATCATCCACTCAGCCATGGGTAACAGCTGGATTTAGGGCTTCAGCCCAGCTTCCTTTTGGAAGGAGTCAGTAGGCAACTAGTGTCTCTGTTTGGAAATTCTGCCCAATGCTAGTACTTTCTCTCCTGATGATATTCTCATTAAATCTTCCTTTAGTGACCAACATATCCTATTTTCAGTTTCCCCAGCTCCAACCTCCCCTTCTTGTCTGCTGGCCTGTGCTGAAAGCAGTCGCCTGCACACATCCATTCCTTTGGCTGCCTCCCTAATTACCATCTCAATCCTTGTTCTTGGAGCCACATCCAGAACCGTTTGTCATTCTCCATTTACTTACCTGACATCTCTGAGTCTCCATTGCCTAACCCTGCCTTACCCACCTGTTTACAGCTGAGGGCTTCTTTTGTCCAGGCATACCTGCAAAGGGTCTACTCTCTCACTTCACAGTCCTCCTAAATAGCAGCAGCAGCCCTATTTCTTACAATGATTCAAGGTGACTTGTGTATAAATCACCTCTTGTCCTCTTTTCCTAATGTGTGTTGACATTATCTACCTGCTCCTTCATGTGGGGACTATCCTTCTTGAAGATCTTCAAGTGCTTTGCACAAGCTAAGCGTGAACAGAAATAAATGTGGGGTTTTTAAAAAATTATGATAATCTAAGGTGAGGATTGACATTTCCAGATTTCCCTAAAACAGGAAGGACCCTGATCTGTGGATTTCAAAGCTCCCACAAGCTGTGTCTGTCTACCTGCCAGACTACTTACGCTATTTTATTACACCATGTTTGTGCAACTAACGGGGAAAATATTATTTCCATTCCTGCTGCCCCAATAGCGTTATGAATTCTAGCTGCAGTGGGTTTTTTTATTCCAACAGTAAAGACTTTTTTCCTCTAAAACAGAATATACCACCTTTGTAGAATGCCACGGTAAGCTTGCCTATCTTTTGTTTGTTCATTCCCTTGGGGACTGAGCTGTGCCTAATGTTTCAATTACCTTTCTTCTGCTGCAGAGATGATTGGATTTGGAGTTTCAAGGGACTGTGAAAATAGCAGATATCTAGACAGAAAACCAATACCTCAGGAGCCAACAATTTGCTGGGCATATCTTATAGCACTTAAACAACTTAACTCTTGGCAGTTAATGGCCCTAATGGTATATTTATTAGACAAGTAAGGGAAAGAAAAGAAAATGACATGAATGTTTAATGAGGACACTAATAGAAGTCACATGAAAATGCTGAATTCTCTTTCCTGCTCAGGAAATACTAACCGGCTCTTGTCAACCACATGTATATCTGATAAGTGAGTTCAGTTAATCAATAGGCTTTATTGCATTTCCTAGCATAAAGAAGTTCTTACTCTAAAATAAGGATCTAATGAATCTAAACATACCAACTATAAGAGTGCAATGCATTTGTTTGCTGAAATAATCCATCTAGCTCAAAGCTTAATTTATAACTGAATAGTGAAATGGCAGTGCTTGCACCTCTATAAAAAATGGATTTTTTTTTTCTTATGTGAACAGTGAAATAAAAAGAAGACTTCAATTGCAGAAAATTATTCCTGTTTCCCACCGATTGACTCACCAGGACTGTTGCCTCTAGTAGTAAGTAATGTGAATTTCAGCTCTGCAAAGCAGTGTCCTTGCTGTAAACTGGTTTCTTCTGCTTTGTGTGGTATCTGGTTGATCTTCTCTCTTGGACAAAAATCCAAAGTAGAATAAGGAAGGTCAGATGCCCAGCAGTGTTTTCTTCTTGCCTTCAGCTAAGTGAGACCAATTTGTATCTCCTGAGGGTCAAGTGCCGAGCATCTATCCCCAGCATGCTTAGGGAAAACATATGTGTCTGAAGTCAAATCATCATTTTTTGAATACAGCACAGAACATTGTAGATATAGAGGCCAGCTCATACTAGCTAAAGTTCATACCAGCTGAATGTCACTGCTGAGTCTGGTATCTCTCCTTTATTGCAATTCAGAGGGGGGCTACTCATGATTTAGACTGTCCTGAGATTCTCTTCTCAGGTATGTGTCTAATATTTCAGTTCCCAGCTGGTAGGCAGTCCAGACCACAGCTTCTCAGGCCCCAGCACCAGATCACTGCCAGGCTAACCAAAAGTACAGATTTGATGTCCTAGCTGGAACATGTGGTTCAGCACACGCTAGGTACAGAAGCAGAGAACTAAGAAGCCTTCCAGCATAAAAACCAACCTGGTGATATGTTTGGGATAAACTTGACTTGGCAGAGTCACTTTACATGCTTTGTGTCATGTGGCTGTGACATCTTTTAATTTGATAGTAGGGGACCTAATACCAAATTGTCAGACAACAGCTGTCAAGTACCATCCAACAGCTTTTTTTTTGACCAAAATAATAAATAGTCAGATTTGAAGTGCTAGTGTCCAACATCTCCAGTTACACAAAGCCTTCACTCTCACCATACCTGCCTTGGAGTTGCCAGCCTAAACCTGGAAGCTCAGCTGCTCTCCTTTCAGGAGACAGTGTCAGGTTAGGACATCAAGAGGAATATCTGTGTCTAAAGAGGCAAAGAAGCAGTAGCACAAGCCAAATGATACAATACAACATGTTCTTTATTTATTCAGTGCCAAACCAGAGAAATCAGCAGTTTCAGTTCCAAAATCCTCTTACAGGGCCAACCTCTAATATTTGCAAAGACTTGCATTTTACCATGTTACATATTCTCATCACCTCTCCAGCTGCAGAATGGCTGGTATACGTGGTGGTGATCACTTATATCTTCAGAAAGTTCATCTTACTTTTGGAAGAAGAGAAAAAGTATTAGTAGCAAAGGTATAGTAGAGAAAGGGTTCACATTTGACCAAGAGGAAGGGAAGGAAAATGAGCTGTGCTTTGTACAGAAGCCTGATCAGCCTCACGGGGCTGAGTTTATCAGGTGTCTGTCAGGCTTTGCAGCTCCCCACCAAGAGCAAAGAAGCATAGAACAAAATATTACCATTTCACCTTTCACCAAAAGGCAGCCTTATTCATCACAGCCCCTTTCCCAAAGCTGGGGACAGCTGCAAAGCTGACAGGCAGCAGCTAACGAGTGGAGGGTAGATGAGTGGATGGCTAATGAATCCTGTGGATCAGAGCCTCAGATACACCATTCAAATCTGTACCACAGGATAAAAGTTATTCTGTTACACATACTAACTCAGCTTATACGATACAAGCTATATTCAGCTCCATAAATGACAGCAATATCTGGCAATACTCCTGTGCTGCTTAGAAGATTTTATCCCATCCTTCATGGAAATATTGATGAGTAAACAAATCCTTTATTCTTACTTCTGCTTTTGGAAGCTAGGATTTTAAAGTACACTGAACAACACAATTCGCACACACCCCAAGCAGACAGACAGCTTAATGAAATATGGGCAGTTCAATTGCCTGAGATGGGAAAAATATCTGGCTTCTGAAAAAATACGTACCTGCATGACTCATTTATTAGCTGCAAGAAAAGGGTCTCTCTGGCTCTCTACTAAAGTTAACAAGACTCTTTCCGTATTAATATCTTCTTCACTGATTGCAGTCCAAGAGGCTACCTGCTATGGTAACTAATTTGATCTGATGTTTTGTATTTTTTTATATAACATGCTTTTTTAAAGAATTAAAAATAGCACAGCCTAATAGGCTTGTAAGCAAACAGGATCATTTTGAAAAACGGTTATCAGTTCAACAGTTCAGCAAACACGCTAAAGCATCCCTCCCAGCAGCCAGGGCGGAGGGACACATCCCCTCCATGCAGCTCCTCAGTTATGCAAATGGAGCTGAAAGGGGTTATTTGCATAGCGGCCGGGAAGCTCCTCCACACCCGCTGAGTCCTCACCTCGCCTTCCTGAAGGGCTCGGGATGTAGGTAAGGGGGTGTCTCTTCTACCAAGACCTCATCTCCCCTCCCTGGGCTTTTACCTGCCTGGGGCTCACAGGCACCTCTGTGCAGGCTCTCATTTTTCACCCTCAGTTCTGTTCCACAGTAAATTTTTTATGAAAGTTTGAGCTGAAGTAGTGCAGACATTTTGCATACAAGACAACTGGATAAAATACACTTTCCTTTGATAAAAAATGAATGCTACCTGCTCTGAAAAGCCTCTGTTCAAAACATACGACACTGGAAAGGTGAAATTTAACAGCAAAAGAAGACTGGTTTTGATAAAAATACCTCACTGAGGCAGATGGTGTGCATGCTATGCTCATCAGAGTTGGGAAGGCCATCGCTAAGGGTTGGTGGGAGATGTGCTGCACTGGGCCAGGCTGTGGGCTAAACCACCAGCCGGCCTTGGCCCCACAGGTATCCCTTCAAGGGGTGGCTCCTGTTGGGACAGTCATCCCTTCTGCATGAAGAAATGCTCTTACCATGCTGGTGGAGAAAAGCATTTTTAACGGATGCTCCCTCAATCTTTTCTATCTGTGAAATTAACGTGCCTTGTTGTTTTGACAAAACAAGGTCCACAAAATCTCAAGTATTTAAACATGGGAATTATTTTTCTTTCTTTCCCCTGTTTCTCAAAAATGGCACTACAGAGCTTTGCCTCTGCCTTCTACTCTCAGCCCAATTACTTAGATTGCAAAACCTCTGGAGAAGGGACTGTCTCTTACAACAGGTGTCAGCAGTGCCTAACGTAATGGAGCTTTTATCTTAGATACTCCTGGGCACTAATGAAAATAATTAATAATAGTACAGTTAGGCAATTCCACGCAATATCTCTATTGCACTAAAATATCTAAGCTGCAAAAAGAAGAACCAAAGCCAGGGAAGAGCCACTTTGGTGCTAAATGTAAAACTTGAACCATTTTCCCATGCGATTCTATTATGAACTGTTCTACTGCTTATTCGGCTAGTATTTTTGAACCACAAAGTACACACATTCCCAAGCATTCGATAATCAGATCAGACCTTCTGCTCCCTCACCCAGCTAATCCCACCTGGCTTAAGCTCCCAGGATTTGTTAACACATCGGTTTTGAAGGTGCTGCCGCTATTCAAAGTGCATGTATTTGGAGACAGATAAATGGGGTCCTAGTCAAATTAAAAAATTTCCTCCCAGGGAAGAGTTCATTTCAGCACCAGTTTTTGATTTTCTTGCTGAGTGGTTGACAGCAAAAATTGCACAGCCCGTCAAGATATGAAAAGTCAATAAAAATCTGTTAAAAATACAGATATTTTGCTTCATAGAAGTGGTTCCACCCGCAGAAAAATGAATGCAGCTTGGCTCCCATCAGTGCTGTTTGCAGCATAGATCTAATAGCACTGAGCAGAGGCCAATCTCTCAGTGCTGCTGCCTTTTCCTTGCTTTGGCACACAAACAGGGACTCTCTCTCCTCTCTCTTCTACCCAGATTTCACAGAATTTTTTTGCACTTAATATCATCCAAAACCCTGGTCTTCTCTCAAATCTAGGTGAACGTAGCTAGTTCAGACAAGGAAGTTGGAGAGGGGTTGTGCTGACCGAGAAAACATCACTGCAGGTGGGACAGGGGCACTGCAAAAACATCCCACATCTTTCTGTATATAACAGATGTTGTCTTCACTTTGCTCTGAGGAAGGAGGGTGGAAAAGAAGGAAGTATTTCTTGTGAATGGGGACAACCAGTGCTGGTCCACTGAGTGCATCTGCCTGCGGGCCAGGGATGCATCCACCCCAATGAGCTGCACATTCCCCTCCTTACCACAGCATGTGCCACTGGCTCTCAGAAGACACAACCCCGAGCAAGATTGCCTTGTTTTGTTATAGCCACACACAACAGGAAGCCTAGCTCCACTGGGACAGAGAAGGGACATAGCAAGTCATTTATTTGTGTGCATGAGTAAGGAGTTACATGTGCATTTTGAAAACACTATCTTCAGTGTTTCTTACTGCTCATCACTTACCTGTAGTGTAACAGGTGCCTGCATCCGTCTCCTTTCATAACATACCACCATCATTGAACTCTTCCCTCCAGTCTCCCCATGCTGCCAAAAGCGTCCTGGTACTGAAGTGCTCAGAAATATGTGTGCTGTTACATCCTTCATACATAACAAACCCCACTCCAATTCTTCATGCACCGAGACAGGTGCTGGATTATATTGTATTTTGTGTTGGACTTATAACAGACAGAGCTCTTCTGTTTAGACTTTGCAAACAAATTGAAACCTGCTAGGGATTCGTATATCCTACCAAATTCCAGCGCCACAAAAGGTCCTTTTTTGTTTGCTTTAGATTGAGAGCATGGCTGACTACTACCCTGACTTCTATCCTACGAGGGCGTACACATACACTGATCTCATTAGTAGTCCAGTGTCGCCAAATCACCATACTCACAAGTTTTATAGTATTTGGCAAAGATTTTTTTTTCTCTGTTCTAGTCCCAGATACTGGATTGGGGGAAAAAACTATGTTTTCATGAAGGAAAAGATGCCTTTTAAGTTCCAAGGAGAGAAACTTCAAAATGTGAGGTTTCTACAGAGTCAGATACTGGAAAGCAAATCACAGAAACATAAAACAAATTCATTGTAAAAAAATCCCATTATTTTAAAGCTGATCTGAATTTTTGGCACATAACTCATGAGCTTTGAAATACTCATCACTCAAGGTTGGCAGTACCTTATTAATAACATGCTAGTGGATGTGGAGAGGGAACACTGCAGGAATGGAAAAGCAACAGGTCAGAAATAAAGAGCAAATACATGCTCTGCCAAGTAGGACTACATATTCTCCTGACCTCTCTAAGTGCTCCCATTTTCTGCTGAAATGCTCTCCTCAAGGTTTCTTCAGGTCCCTTGCAAAAGCATCTCAAAGACTTTCTGCCACAGCCCCACAGGATAAAGAGCCCAGAGGTGTTTGTAGGTACACAAAGTGATGAAGGAGACAAGATGCATTAATATTCTTGATACTATTCACTCATGATGCCTAACCCTGTCCTTCAGCCTCCAACCAGAGAAGAGGCCTCTTTCACTTCATATTTGGCCACAATGGAAGGAAACAGATGCTCTCCTCCTCCCATACAGACATGAGAGGGCTATTCTGTTCCCTAGATTCAGCTCTTTAGACACAGTGTCAGAGTTGTTGAGGCCACAGGGAGGGAGTTGCCTTCCCCTCTAGGCAGGAGGCTGCTACGTGGAAAAGCCACGGTGTTCTGGCAACAGGGCAAGTTAGGGTCAGGAGCTGAATGATTACTGTGCTAAGCCTGAAAGTCTTTGCTCTGTCAGAGGAGCCATTAGAAGTTTGCTCAAATCAGGAGTATGGATGGAACAGGAACAGGATTCAGGGCAAATCCATACTCGCATCTAGGTTTGGATGCCACTGTGTACGCACAGCACTTTGCAGGATTAATCCCTTGTGTGTGTCTGAGCCAGAATCAAGGCTTCAGTTCTCTCAGGACCCCAGTCCTACAAGGTGCTATGGCCAGTGAGAGCTGTGGACATAGGTTCATAAATCATTGCCATGCACACAGCAGAATCACCCTCTGCCCTCCAACGTGGCCTGTCCATACTGTGGTTTGCATGCACACACACACAACCGAGAGGCTCCTTTGCTCTGACAAGCTGCAAGCATATGCAGTTTCTTCCTGGCTGCCAGGACTGGAATGAGATGAACACCATGTTGCTTTCTCCACAGACCTTGATAGCTCTGAAGCTACCGCTGATCTTTATTTCCTGATTGTGTATTTTTGAGATTGAATCTTGATGACAGAGAACAAGGAGCCAGGCTTCAGGGAGAGATAATGATGTGATTGTAAAAGTGTTCAAAACAGGAGAGGCATTTACGGTGAGAGCTGAGCCACAGTTACATGTCTGGGGATTTAGGTGTATTGTATGCTGCCACGATTTACACAACAAACGTAAACACAGGGCTTGTTCCAGTCTCCGTTACAGAGGTACACCATGATTCTAATCAAGTTTCAAAAAAACAGCAACAAAAAACCCTTGTCATTTCCTGTGGGCGGCAATGTACCCAGAAAACTTACTCCTCTGCTGCAATCACAGTTGTGTTTTTAGAAATGCGAGAGCCCACTCATTATCCTTGAAAATAGCTTGGTGCAAGGGGAAGGGGAGAGGTGGCAGTGGTGTGTCAGCAGAAATAATGTCTACACCGATGTCTATACCATGATATATGTCTATACCTCCTAGTCTCCTCCCTGCTCCCCGGGTAAAAATGAGAAGTTGCTAAAAGCCCAGACTAACCTCCAAAAGCATGCCTCATCCAGGTGTTGAAAAGGATCTAGAGCCTGGTCAGAAACAAAATCTGTGTTTTCTTGCACTGTTCAGGAGAATACAGGAAGGAAAACTGAAAACTGGTGCACCAGGAGACCAACAGCATGTCTGAAGGAAAGGCTGACAAGGTATTGCTCCCCTAAAGAAACCTTCCACCCTGAAAGAGATTCTCCACTGTCCCCCAGGAGTGATGGTGTGCCTGAAGGGAGGCTGAGACCCATCAAGGCTTTCTGAACTCTCACAATCTGCTTGGAGGTAATGTTTTCCCTTCCCTCTCCTGGTTGCCTTTTTTCCTTTTATTTCCTTCCTGTAAGTGTTTAATAACAAAGGGGTGGGGTGAGAAGGTCTTTTGATTGCTGCTGTCTTTGATGATGTGTGACATCCAGCTATACATGTCAGAGGTTGTTAGAAGGAGGATGGAGGACAGTGGAGCGAAGACCAGAATGGAGACCAGAAAGGAAAAACAATGGAGGGAGGCTAACCCCAGGGAGACGTATTAGAAGAAAGGTGATGCCAAAGTACCACTAGCAATGAGGCTATGGAAGTCAAAGAACTCATGGAATGAAGGGCACACACACAAGAAATCCCAGTGTGCTGGAAAAGCGATTAAGACCCCTCCCCAGGGCAGTGAGACCTTTGAGGGACACCTGGAAAAAGGAGAGTGCACAGGCTGTGGGATACAATATCTACTAGTGCTAAATTTCATGCTGAACACTACTCCTCTATAGTGGAAGGGACATGTAGCCACTGGCATGATCTGTGCCCTTCCCCATCATCTGCCTAGAGAGGAAATTTTACTAGAGGAAACAGCCTCATTCTCTAAGTAGAGGAATGCAGCAGAAGCTTTTGGGAGAGGAAAAGGAGAACAAAGTTCTGCCTTCCGGGGGCCTTTGGAAATTGGGCCATGTGCAAACAAGTCTGGAGATATAAGCATGGCTTTCACTTTAAACAAGCTCCTGTTTTGCAAGAGAATAGGACAAGACAGTGGAAATAGGCTATCTGAGACATCACTGGTGAACAAATTCGGGGCTCCTGTTCCTCCACCTTTGTACTTTCCAGTCTCTCACGTGGCTGCAAAGGGAAGAGGTACATAATCCTGGAAGGGCCAGGAGACAAAGAGAGGTTTGGGAGCCACTGTGCAAGGCACCTGCTGGCACCCTGTGAGGCTCAGACTGGTGGAGCAGCTACTGGTGCTACCTACATGGGATAACAGGGGCTGCTGAACCCAGCAGGTGGGCATGGAGGAGCAGCTCTCTCTCCTCTACACCTGGTAGTTCTTTCAGGGCCAGGACTTCCCTGACAGGTGAAGAAACAGAGCCAAGTGGTTTAGTCAGACTCATGACTAAGTTAGGGCTGTCTACTTTTTTCCCCTTTGACTTATGTCCAGTTTGCCTGAACACAAATCACGTATTCTGAATCATCAGACAGACTCTGTATTGGGGGATAAGAATATTCCAAGAAACAAGGAGAAAGGACTGAGATATGATGGGAGAATCACTACCTCCAGCACAAGGAGGGAGATTCTTGTTTACACTTGGGTCCAGAAAATGCCAATTATTTTTCCAGGATTTCATTATGAAAGTCTTGGCCACAACATTCACTCTGCAGGCTCTGAGTATTAGATGGCTGGAATAACAATCATGACCACTAATGCTCTCACTGCATGCATCATCGACATTAGAATGGACACATTCAGAGCCAGTATCACTCCCCTTGTCATTCAAAGCCCTATCCTAATGCTAGGTGATATTTCAATATCTCTGTAAGATTTCCAAGCCGTTGGCTTGCAAAAAAAATCATCTCTCAGAAAGAAAAGCAATTCAGTCTATGTTCCATAGCATTTCCATGTCTTCGCTCTCTTCTCAAAACTTTAATGACATTTCTTTAAATATTACTCCAAGATGAACCTATTAACACCATGAGTCCGTTGCCTGCCCCCATCATGTCCCAGTAGTGTGTCCAGGCTGGTGAAACAACAAGAACGTCTCTTTGCAGGAGGCTCCCAACAGGTTTTTACAGATTTAGCCAGAATGAGACGGAAATCATGCTTTTCTGAAAGAGAGCATTTCCCCTTGACTTTTCCCTGGAGCCCTAGGATTAAGGCCTAGATACTATTACACCCCCATTGCAGTTTTGGCATTTCCAGTGTACTGCCTGGCCTCTCCCTGACCCATCACATCTTTGCTGGAGATCAGACTCCATCTAGAGATTCTGTCATGATTTAATGAGGGGATCCAAACTTCTATTCAAAAGTCCCTGAGCTACAAATCACTGAAAACTGGGAGCCTGTGCCAAGAAAATACCATTACCCTACACTTGTGCTGTGTTTCTCTTTCCTAGGCATCAGTTATGTGCTCTGCATGAGAGAGGACAGAGGATTGAGGGGCTCTGTGTGTCACCCAGTGCAGCTGTTCTCATTACATTTGTATGCAGTATAGTGTCTGGATATCTCTAATTTACAATAATATTGTGGGTATCAGTAGCACCATATATATTTGTCAGGCACTAATGACTTGAGTTTAGCTGAAATGTAAATAAATATGATGATTCTGACCCAGATGCATCAGGAGTGTGAAAGACATTTGCAATCACAGTTAGTAAATGTAAATGTTGACTTAAGACGTAGCTTTGCTTTCAGAATCTGGGCTTGCAAAAATCTCAACTTTGACTTCTAGCAACACTGAGAAACCTTACACTAAGGTTCTCTGTATTTAACACACCCACTCATCCACTTTCCTGATAAACAATTAGTACATACAGATCAAAGAAAGGTATGCGCAGGGCAAGATGTCCCTCTCTAGGTGAGGCAGGAGAATCCTAGGCAGTAGGTTGGCCAACTTAATATGGTGGGCTTTAAACTAAAGGACTCGGGCGGTGGGGTGCACAGTCAGGTCACTCAGGTAGTTGCATCCGATGGGGGAACAAGTGTGACTGTTCAGAACAGCAATAAATGTGCTGTAGCTGCCTCTCAATTTAAGAACCAGAAGACCAACTGCCCTAAAGGTGGGCTTGGCCATGGCAGATCCTCTTTCATCCCTTCAGGGAAACCTAGGTGCTCAATTGCCTTGCTGAAATGCCTCTACACCAATGCATGCAGCATGGGGAATAAGCAGGAAGAGCTAGAGTTCTGTATGTGGTCGCGGGGCCATGATCTCATCGCAATTACAGAGACACGGTGGGACAACACGCATGACTGGAACGCTGCCATTGATGGCTATGTACTTTTCAGGAAAGGCAGGCCTACGAGGCGAGGAGGTGGAGCTGCTCTTTATGTGAAGGAGCAACTGGAATGTATAGAACTCTACCCAGGAGCAGATGAAGAACAAGTTGAAAGCTTGTGGGTGAAAATTAAGGGGCAGGCCAGCATGGGTGACACTGTGGTGGGTATTTACTATAGACCACCCAACCAGGTTAAGGAAGTAGATGAGGCCTTCTACAGACAGCTAAAAGTAGCCTTGCAATCACAGGCCCTGGTTCTCATGGGAGACTTAAACTATCCTGATATCAACTGGAAGGACCACACGGCAAGGTGCGCACAGTCCAGGAGGTTCCTGCAGAATATCGATGATAACTTTTTGACCCAGGTGGTGGAGGAGCCAACAAGAAGTGGAGTGCTACTGGACCTTGTGCTGACAAATAAAGAAGAACTGGTTGAGGATGTGAAGGTAGGGGGCAGGCTTGGCTGCAGTGACCACAAGATGGTGGAGTTCCAGATTCTGAGTGGTGGAAGCAGAACAACAAGTAGGACTGCCACACTGGACTTCAGTAGAGCTAACTTTGGCCTCTTCAGGGACCTACTTGGAAGAATTCCATGGGCTAAGGCTCTTGAAGGTAGGGGAGTCCAAGACAGCTGCCTGCTATTTAAGCGGCTCTTCCTCCATGCTCAGGATCGGTGCATCCCTGTGAGCAGGAAAACAAGTAAATGAGGTAAGAGGCCTGCATGGATGAACAAGGAGCTTCTAGTGAAACTCAAAGAACAGAGTAAGCTCTATGGAATGTGGAAAGAGGGTCAGGCCACTTGGGAGGCATACAGGAATGCTGCCAGAGCATGCAGGGAAGCAACTAGAAAGGCCAAGGTTCACCTGGAACTAAGTCTGTCAAAGGATATCAAGGATAACAAGAAGGGCTTCTTCAAGTATATCAGCAGCAAATGGAAGACTAGGGGAAATGTGGGACTGCTGCTGAACAAAATGGTTGCCCTGGTGACAGAAGATACAGAGAAGGCGGTGTTACTGAATGCTGCCTTTGCTTCAGTCTTCACTGCCAAGGCTGGCCCTCAGGTTCCCCAGTCCTTGGAGGTAAGCGAGCAAGCTTGGAGAAAGGACGACCTTCCCTC
>JAKFQP010000045.1:1526611-1622101 GCA_023375905.1 Nycticorax nycticorax
GCAGAGCAATTTAAACAATCTGAATGTGTCCAACATCAGCGTCCTACACTGTTGACCAATAGCAGATAACACCAGACTCAATGCCACACAACAGCGACACTAGTACGTGGCTTCCTGCTGAACATCACGGTGAGAAATCTTCTGATGGAACAAACTGCCACCGACACTTGTGGTGAGCTCGGGTGCATCATGTCTTGACCACTTGTCATGCCAAACAACTGAGGTCTGTGGGGTGGCCCACAAGGCAGGACTCAGGGAGGAATTCCACTGCAGGCAGTCAACACAGAGACTGATTGACTGGTTGGCTGGTGAGCAAGCTGACCTATGGCTTGGCGTTTTCTATACGGTGGGATCTTCCTTGCACTTGAACACTGCAAAGAACAGAAGGCATAGTTATTGGAGAGGTGGGAAAGGGAACTGAAGATGAAGCTTTCCAGTAAAATAGTTTCTTCCAGCTGAAGCAGTGTTGCTGCTGAAGATGTTTCTCTCTCCATGCTCAAGGATCTGAAGAGTTAGTGTCTGCCCATCTCACTTGTACATCTGCCATCCTTGCCATCTGCCTCTCCTCTAGGTGCCCACAGCTATTTCCAATGCCCTCAGAGACAACCATTTGCCTTATCTTATCCAGAGTCACTTCTGAAGGACCACTTAGTGCAATGCCAGAGCTGATTGGAATTTCACCTACACAATTTGAGATGAAATGCTGGTGTTTGCTGGTTCTTTCAGGAAAAAGCACCATGACACAGGAGACTCCTGTTGTCTGTTCCTGGGAACACCTAAAGGTTGCAGCTGCTATTCTTTCTACATGGAGGACCCTGGAGAATCAGGTTCTCCTGACCCATCCAGACAGCTGAAGCTATCTTTTAAATGACTGATCTATGTGCATTCCAAATGTGCTCTGTGACTAATCTGATAACACTATAAAGCCTTATTCCATTTCAACTGTTCAGGTAACAGGGGACTTTGAATTGGTACGGTATTACCAGATTTCAGAAGGTAACCACTAGCAACACCAATGCAGAACAAGGGTATATAGTATGTCCTCACACTACCCTCCCCCAGCATCAACTTCTCCACCACGAGGGAAGGCACCTGGGGAGAGGACAAGGGCAGCAGAGACAACCTCAAGGATGACAGAGTTTGTCTGAGATCTCAGCCAGTCCTGGTTTGTGTAAGGCAAATGGGTGTCTACCATGCAGAGAGAAAACTAGAAACAATGCTCTGCAAGGGACTTGGCAGAGATAACCGATGCCTGTCTGCACCCTGAGATGTCTCAGAGCCAGTGCTGAGTCCAAAGCCTTGCTACTATGTGAGCACCACCACAAACCCAGGCTACCTGTTCCTGTGCCTTCCCAAGAGGTCTGAACCACAGCTCCGCTATGCACAGAGCTGTACAGAGGTAACAGTACCAACTCGTCCTTTCTTCTCAGTCTGCAGGCAAATACTAAGCAGAGGGTGGGAGGAGAGAGGGGATTACGGCCAGAGCAGAAAGAGGGGTATTACATTTCAGCCATGAACTGAAGAAGCATTAGCAAAAGCTTAGTGCTGTAATAGACCCAAATTTAATTAGCATATTATTATCATACTGACAATACTTATGCTATGCACCATGGGATTCCAATATTCGGCTTAAAAAGAAAACAGAGGGAGGGAAGGCACAAGGCACAAAACCAGTTGTGTACCCAAAAAGTAAAGTGGTGTATCCCAGATTTATTCAGGCAGCCACTACGGTTCTTGGGTGGCAGCAAACTGGAGAAAGAGGATCAATGCTTTTACCTGGGTGATAAAATCCTGAAAGTCAAGTAAAATAGAAGAAAATTTTTGAGCAGAGGGGTTTTTTTTTTCTCCCACACAGTGGGTGAGGAAGCTTTTGAAGTCTGTCGACACACGCTATCAGCACAGCAGCTAGAAGACAAATGTATTTTGCTGGACACTTTAAAAATATTTGGGAAACCCTGTAACCCTAAAATGAACATTTTATTTGAGCAGCACCAATTTTGGCCTCATCATGTTGGAACAAATGGGATTGACAAGTATACAGCCAAACTGAGACAGAACGAGCAGCAGCAAGAGTCTGAGATTACTGAAAATGATACGCTTAGAGACAAAATTGTGTTCCATGTGACTGGCAAAAGGCTGGGAGAGAGGTTATTAAGGGAGATGGATTTGTGCTTGCAAAAAAGCAGTAGACATCTGCCAGGTCTTGGAAGCCACACAATGCTAAAAGCGATAATGTCTGGGCAAAGTATTGAAAAGTCTGTATAAACTGTCAGCCAAAGCAGCATGAAAAGTAGCAGATCTAGGGCTCAGCCGTGAACAAGACATGCAAATCAGCAATAGAGACAGAGATGAGAGAGGCCTTTGTGCTGCTGAAAATGACTCTGCATGGACACCATGGGAGATGTTAAGGCTGGAACAATCTTCCCCCAACGAACAACTTTGCCAAAAATCGTAAAGGTCCTAATGTCTCTGCCAAGGCCATGACGGCCAAAAGTGGAAGCAAGCAGATGTGTCAGGCCAAGCTTTCAAAAGCAAGAAGCCTTTTTTGTGCTGGAGTTGATGCTAAGTAACACCTGATTTTGAAAAAAGAGCCAAGGAACTGACCAATGGAAGTTGGATCCTAATTAGGAAATTAGGAAACAGAGGCACACATATCACTAATTCTTGCAGAAAGCCATTGCCCAGAATCATGAAGAAAACCAGAGCTGCACCATGTACCATCTGCAATCACAGGAAAAGGCATAGTGATGAGACTACCGTGAACAAAAATCATTGTATCTGTAATCTGACAGAATAACTGAAATATTCATGTGGGAACATTACTGTTTTATGAACCCTGTGCATTGTGCAAAGATCCATATGTAACTCTTCTGCAAGTTGGGAGACTGGGGACAGAGGAGACCCAGCTGCTGTGACACAGGGTGCCACGCAAGCCTTTTTTTTTTTTTTCATTTCTTTAACAATTACTCCTACCTTCTCTTCTGCTGCTGCTGTTCTCATGTGCATGGAATTAGCCTCACCTGGGAGCTAGTCAGAGTGATGGCTGGCAATGCAAAACCTCCCTTGAGTGTAATGCAATGCCACACTTTGCAGTGTTGCTCAGGCACAGCAGAAAGCCAAGCTCTGCCACTCAGCCAGAGACTAGGCAGGGGGAGGGAATGAAAACCTTCAGGAGGAATCAAATCCCAAGGAGTAACTTGCTACCTGTTTGCCCCAGCAGAGGAACACAGAATGAGTGGTGCAGGTAAATCCTAATTAAGGGCAATGACCTTGACAAGAGGTTGACAAAGTCACAGTCCAGTCTTACCAGGCAGCACGGACTCGCTGCCTGTTTACCCTGCCACTTTTGTTTGCCTTCTCATAGCTGCTCATCCCAACTCCTCTGCAAGGAGTTTTATGCATATATGCTATAGCAAAAAGGCATTAGAGATTTCTGAGCCAGGCAGTGCTGCATCAGGGGCCAGCCTATTTAAGACTCCAAGGTCAGGTGGACTTGAGGAACTGGTGCACAGCCCAGGAAATATTGGTGGCACTGTGCCTAAGACATCCACCTAAGGAAACAGTTTCTCTTGGGACTGGGGATGCTAAGCCACACTCTGGAGTTTGGCTTTGCTCATCTAGTTAAAATCAATAGCGTTTGTATTAGCAGTTTTCTCTAAGCAGTGAACTGCCTAGATGCTGCTGGAAAGTTGCAGAACTCTGCCGGGTTAACTACAAGCTTATGCATTTATAACTGTGAAGAAAGGAGATCCCAGGGAGGAGGTTCCTGCTGGCACAGCCACGCCAGCACAGGCATAAGGAGCCAAGTTCTGCTACAGGCAGAAACCAACCCCGTGGCCCTTGGCTGCATAGCCACCAGCAGCCTTCAGACAAGAGCCGCTGCATTGATTGCCATGCTTCTGCTCCTTGAGAAGTGCACTGAAGGAGCCTGACAGGAGTCTTATCTTGTTTTGAACCCAGGCCTATTTACCCAGGTAATGGAGGAAGGGGTAGTACATAAATTCATTCTCCAATCCCACCAGGTATCCTGTCATCCTCCCTGGTGTGCCTGCTTCACAGCCCAGACTCTTTCTTAATCCTCATCCCTTGGCACTGCAGGCAATTAGCAGCCTGGAATTGCAACAGGCTGTGGAAACACTGTCTCCAGTGGCAAATTACAAAACCTAGATCTGCAAACAGACAGGTGCATGAGCGTGAGAGTCAGGTGTATTTTTAAAACTATATAATCTCTAATGAATTATTTTCTCAGGCTTAAAACATAATCAGTCCTAAACCTTCCTCTGGCAAGTGGTGGGTACTTACTTTCACACACATTTGGTCTCTGAACAGAACTTTCATTTCAAGGAGGATTTTAAAATTTTTATTGTTAATTGTTCCCAATTTACAACCAATGCTTCTCCCCTAAATCTGTTAGATTTGTCTGCCACATCTGTACCATACAGAAAAGTGGTCCAGAAATGTACAGGCTGAACTATGCCTAATGGGTGTTATTTAGATGCATTTAAGATTTGCTACATCAGGCTGAGCAAGTACAATTTAGCCTGAAGAGTGCTATGTTTGGCAAATCTATTGCACATTGTTATTAAGGAGCAAAATTAAATCTAAAATAGAAACTTCAACACCCCACTTTATATATAGCTACCACAATATTTTCCAAAGAGCTGTTCACAGTGAAACTGGCGGCAGGCAATGAGGCATTATTTGCTATCTACAAGGCCAGATAATAGCCATCTAGTTCAACCTCCCCCCCACGAGGTTGGGACAGCTTTCCCAGCCAGCATCCCCACTCCAAGCATGTAGTGTACAGCATCTCTTCCGGAAACTGTCGGCTTCAGCTGAAAGCTCCAGCTGAGAAAGAAGACGTCATTCTGGGTAAGATGCTGCCACAAAGGCATGTGAGGGTCATGTGATGCTGCAGACCACCTAGATGGGATCAAAGAGAGCGACTGTGAGCTGCTGGTCCAATTCCTCAGCCAGAAAGGACAGACACTACAGGGAGAGGCTGCCTCCATGGGGTATTGTCTTGGTCTTCTGCCTTTAGTTAGCTCAGCAGCCCCTTCATCCTCACAGGGAGCCTTCTCTCTGTAAGCCTGATTGTAGCACCCTGCATATCCCTGGGTAAGGGAGGACCACTCCCTGCCACCAGTCTGTGGTGCCCGCTGCCTCTGCTTTGTCAACCAGCCGGGGCTCAGCCCCTGCTGCAGCTCTGGATGTGGCCTCACAGGTCCTTCTGGGGGCCAGTAGCTCTTGGGTGAACCTGGACATGTAAATCATGGCTGAGACATACACTCACAGAAAGGTTCATTAAAGCTGAGCAGACGTCTTCAGAAAGGCAAGTTGTAAAGGCAGCAGTCTGTCCCTGTCCGCATACTGATGCAAACACACAGCATAAATGTGAAAAGAAAATTCATCTGCTGCTATAGCTGATCAGTCCTTCAGCTGCCACTCATGACAGGACTGTTCTTCACTTCCTATCCACCCTTTTTCTTGACACTTGAACTGTCAAGAAATTAATTCTCCTCCCCTGTCCTATGTCACAGTGTCCCTCTCAGCCTGGTATTCACAAGTGCCCTATGAATTTTCATCAGCACTGGAAATATGTCTATCCTGCAGGTGTATTGAGCAAAGACATAAAAGGTACCAGTCTCTTTAATATGACCTTGTCTTCCTATAAACTAAACCAGTTCTGTTTCCTCTGCTGTTACAGAAGCACAAACGTATTTTATTAACTATCTATTTAGCAAACATTGAGCCATATCTGGTGTCTTGAGAAAAATCCATTCTCAAAAGCTTTTAGCCTCTGAACTTGTCTCCTGTTTGCCAGTCTGTATAATCGATAGGCATATTTGCTAGGAGACAGGAAAGTATTGACTTGCTAGTGAGTGTATGAAGCTATTACTATTACATATCATTTAGTAATAGTTACAGGAGCCTCTCTGCTGGGAGGCAGCACATGTCAAAGTTTTGTAGGATGAATCTGTAAAGGAAAAGAAATCAAAGATATGGAATTTGTGTAATATCATACAACTCATCTTATTTCTGTCAGGATACTAGTATATTCCTCACACAGTAAGAACACTTCTCACAAATCACAGCCCAAAACTACAGTGCCCAATTCCCCAGAACTGATGCTAAACACAGAAAAAAGCACAGAGAAAACTAGAACAAGGAAAACTGCAGATTTATTTCAGAGAAGTTGCTACATCAAAAATTTAAGAATTAAAGTGTTCCTTTGAGGGCTGTACCCTGCTTCCACACTAAGAAGAACTTAAGCCTATATATAACAGCATCTCCTGGGAAGTTTCACAATAACTGTAAATCCTCTTCTGTAAACCTAATGGGTTGACTGCCATGAATTTACTGCAAACTCCAGAGGCACTGTGCTGCTTGGCAGTGTACCTGGAACATCCTTCACATAAACATAAAATTGAAGGGCCAGGTTTGCACCAGGTTTGCTCCTTACTTTCTTTCAGAGTAGCCTCTCATCCATGCTCTGTGAGGTGCCACCACTCTATCCTGACACCATTGCAGCACTCCTGCATCCAGCCTTACGCCTTTCTTTTCTTTGGGGGACAGCAGTGAATAGGGGCTTGGTTTACCTAGTAACATGTGCTTGGACACAGGGTGCCCAGTGCTGTATGTGACATTGTCAGGATCCTATTATTCTGGATGAGAGGAAGGCCCCCTTGCTTTCTAGCCGACCTCAGACGAGTCTGGGAGGCTAGGGATGGCTGGACCAACATCTTTTTACAGGTTCCATCTCTTCCAGCAAGATTAAGATGCAAATGAGGTCAGATGTCATTAAGTCCATCCATTTATTAACTCTTCAGGGGAAAGAGAAAAAGCAGTGATAAGAAAGGAAGGAAGGAAAGATGGGAAATTAAGCAAGAGGTCCAAATAGAAGAGCACAGTCACCACCATGGATCTGTGGCGTCCTGGGGGTCCATGCTTCTGGGGACTTCGGTGGTGGGATCACACGCACGGGGTCGGTGATCGCACAGAGTCTTTGGTGGTCTCACAGGGTCCTCAGTGACTGCACAGGGTCTTTGGTGGTCTCCTGCAGTGTCGGTGATCACACACAGGGTCTGAGATGGCGGCCTTTTATAGGCTGCGTGCCTAAGGCACACACTTGTGCAGGATGCCCTCAGCAACAACTTCACACTTGTGCCATGCTTACCCAGGGCAATGGCACGCATCTCCTGCCCGAGCCCCCCTCCCGTGCCTGGGGTCTCACGCACCATCCACAGGCACACGCCCCCGGCCGGTTGCTGGCACCCTGTCTGGTTAGGGTGTTACCGTGGCCCTGCCACCATCCCTGTGGCTGGCAGGGGTGGGGTGGGGGCAGCTTGCACAGTTGCCCTGAAGGGTCCTGTTAGCTTCATGTGGGCAAGCTTTGAGATATGTGTCCAGCCATTCCGTCCCTCACAGACATGTATCAGACATCGCTGGAAAAGCATGCACAAGCAAGATCTCAAAACAGGTATCCAGCTTACTGACAGGGAGAGCTGTGGCTCTGGCCAAGACATTCCCACCACCACTGCCCACTGGAAGCTGCCACGGAGATGGCAGAAGATGATGTTGCCCATGTCTCAGTGCCCGGTTGCCATCCTGCGTATTGAACTGCCCATGAGGGTGGGCTGATGATAAAAAACACCACCCCACAGTGGAGCGGGCAAGGCGATAACCACTGACGGCTGACAGCTATCAGAGCAGTGAGATCTGAAAGCACCACAGGGCTTGCTGTGTCATTATGATTCTCAGCCCGTAAGCAGACACATGCAAAATCTGTACCATGCCATGTGCTTACCATCAGGGCAAAGATGAAGGTTGGCAAAGCAACAAAACTTGTTGGCTGGCTTGGGGCTGGATGCAGAGAAGTCAGAGCTTGTGGCAGCATTTACGCTCAGCTCCATGGGTGCTCTGTGGTTCTCTCATGAATTAGCATTTTGCTTGACCTCCTGGCAGCAGGACAGAACAGTATGCAGACTTATTTATGTAGCCCTGTGGTGGTTTGACCCTGGCTGGACGCCAGGGGCCCACCAAAGCCGCTCTATCACTCCCCTCTAACTGGACAGAGGAGAGAAAAGTAAATCAAAAGGCTCATGGGTCGAGATAAGGACTGGGAGAGATCATTTTATCAGTTACCATCATGGGCAAAACAGACTCAACTTGAAAAAATTAATTTATTATCAGTCAAAATCAGAGAAGGAGAGGAGAAAAACTGCTAGATCTTAAAAACCTTCCGCGCCCCACCCCTCCCTTCTTCCTGGGCTCAACTTCACTCCCAGTTTTCTCTACCTACTCCCCCCAGCGGCGCAGGGGGACGGGAATGGGGGTTGGGGTCAGTTCATCACACGTTGTCTCTGCTGCTTCTTCATCCTCGGGAGAGGACTCTTCCCCTGCTCCAGCGTGGGGTCCCTCTCACGGGAGACAGTCCTCCACGAACTTCTCCAACGTGAGTCCTTCCCACGGGCTACAGTTCTCCACGAAGTGCTCCAGCGTGGGTTCATAATTTCCACGGGGTGCAGTCCCTCAGGAGCAGACTGCTCCAACGCTGGGTCCCCTGTGGGGCCACAAGTCCTGCCGGCAAATCTGCTTCGGTGTGGGCTCCTCCCCCCACGGGTCTGCAACTCTTGCCAGGAACCTGATCTGGCACAGGCTTCCCACGGGGTCACAGCCTCCTCCCTTCGGGCATCCACCCGCTCCAGCGTGGGGTCCTCCACAGGCTACAGGTGGAGATCTGCTCCCCCGCGGGCCTCCATGGGCTGCAGGGGGACAGCCTGCCTCACCATGCTCTTCACCAGGGGCTGCAGGGGAATCTCTGCTCCGGCGCCTGGAGCACCTCCTGCCCCTCCTTCTGCACTGGCCTGGGGGTCTGCAGGGCTGTGTTCTCTCACATCCTCTCACTTTTCTCTCTCTGGCTACTGAACTGCAGTAGGTTTTTTTCCTTCTTAAATCTGTTATTCCAGAGGCGCTTCCACTGTCGCTGATTGGCTTGGCCTCGGCCGGTGGTGGACACAGGGAAAACTTCTAGGAGCTTCTCATAGAAGCCTCCCCTGTAGCCCCCCCACTACCAAGACCTTGCCACAGAAACCCAATACAAGCCCTGAAGTCAGCTCTGTACCCAACAGCACAGCCTGCAATGGAAGCATAGTCTGAAGCAGGCTGAAGGGGAGGCCCTCGGTGACAAACATGCTCCAGTCAGCTTCACCATGTTTTGTTTCTCTCCCACTTGGAGACAAATCTGCCATCCTATGAACAAGAGTTAAATTAAAGTCTCTCATGCATTGCTGTTTCACCTGATGCCTGTGTTTGTCCATTCCAGATATGTTCCTTCTAAATTAGCAAAGGCTCATCGCACAGGAGCTTGTTGAGGTTTTTCACAGCCACTGCCCCCTCCTGCCTGGGAATGCCCCAGAGTCCTGCCCCGTACTTTGGGCCAAATTGGCTGTGGACAGCCTGCTGCTGCTACCACTCTGCTGCCATGCAGCACCCTGCCAGGGAAGGAAAAGCACCAGAGAGCACTGAGTAACTCAGTCAGCAAAAATTGGTAGCAGATTTGTAATAAGTTGGTTAACCTTTTTTTTAATTATTTGCGCAGCTGCAGGAGCTGAAGGAATCATTTGATTACATAAATCTCCTACTCTGTTTTTAGTGTGTAACTGCGTCAAATATTATATCATACACATACATACAGGTGTACGTGCACATACACAAATATACTGTTTTTTCAGCTGTTCTCCCATTCAGATTCTAAACCCTGGTCCAAAGAGTCCCCATTATTACCCTTTTTTTGAGTCTTGAATAACTTTGTTTCTTCTTGTCATAACATCAGTTTTCACATGAACAGAAGGATTGCTGCCAGCAAACAAAGCCAACACTGATTAGTCCAGCATCTTGTTCAGGCAGTTACCAGCAGGATAACACTAAGCCCACTCAGGAGAGGCGAGGGAAAAATTGTTTATCTCACAAATCTGATCCTCTCCTTCAAACCTCCCTCTGCAGGAACCATCAGGTCAGGTATTCTGCAATTTATTCCAGAGATCCGGGAAAGAAAGGGCTATTTTCCTTCTGAAGAGGTTTACTGGCAAATTGAGCCTCCCCATACTCCCCCTTGCAACTGCAACAGACATAGGGAGCGATGTGGGACTGGTGGACAGATGAAGCCCTTAGCAGCTCACTTTCTGCTGCAGCAGATGTGCACCGAATCCCATTTACACTGGGGTCAAGGGCACCCAGGCCCCTTCTGCACCCACAGACAAGGTCGAGGTTGCCTGCCCTGCTGGGCACCCCTCGTTCCTCTCCTGACCATCAGGTGGTTAAACAAAGCCTGGCATGAGGCATTTGAATTCAATTTCAGCCCTCAGCAAGGGCTGTGTTCAGGGGTGCTGGAGGGAGAGGTGAGCATCTTTGGTTACCTGTTCTGCTCGGTTCTTCAGCATCCTCAGGGGTGTGGGAGATGCCCATGCCTCTCTCGCCAGTGGAGCCCCAGAGCAATTTGCAGTGGATTGCTTTGTTCCACCCCTGTTGGTGTACAGCTGCCAGCTGACACATGGAAGACACAGATGACTTGAGAAATCAGCTCCTCTCCTAACTCACATGGAGGAAAGATGCCATAATGACAGTCAGTTGCAGATATGAGAAACTGAAAATTAAAAAAAAAAAAAAAGAAGGGAAGAAAAATACACCCCAGCACTGCAGGGTGATATTCTAATGATATGAAATGGATGTGTCAAAAATAGACTACACCCCCTTAAAATGAATATCTTTTAAAGAAATAAATGTTCTTTGCAGAAGATGAAAGGCTGCACAGAGTAACACATGGGAAGGCAAATAAATGAGTAATGGTTCCAAGGAAGGTAACCACTCCAGTGTGAAGAGCATTTCCAGTTCCCTGCGCTGCAGTTGTACAACTCCTCAGTGTATAATGCACATTTTAATTTCTTTTCCAGGCCTTGCATTTTCTAAGGAGCCCAAGTCTTCAAAGCCAGACTGTGACAGGCAGCACCTGGTCACCCAGATTCCGTACCACACTTACGCACAAGAGCAGCTCTGTGGGCATGTCCCACATCCAGACCTTCATAATTCCTTGTAAAACTAGACAAATGATTGAGGCTTGGTTGGCAAAAATTAGATCTGCAAGTTAAAACATATAAGCTATTGTCTGATGTAAACAGGTAGCACCGGCAAGTTTAAAGACCCTAAGCCACTCCAGCAGAACTGTATGCTGAAGGGAGGCAAAAAAGATTTAGGACTCACAACAGACAAAATTACACATAAGCCTTTAGCGCAACATGATGATATTAAACAAGTAAATGGCTTTCCAGGTGTATGAATGAGGAAATAGGATTTAGCACTGAGGTCTTTCCAGCTCCCTAAACAAACTGATGAGTTCAATATCAGAATCCCACAAATTGTTCAAATGCCTATGCTTCTAAAGGGATGTTAAAAATAGATTGCCCTATACTTTTCAAGGGGTGTTAAAAATAGATTGAAGAGACTATAATGAGAAAAGAAATTGAGGTTTGAGGACAGCCTTATTGTGTAAGTGATTCAAGGAGCCTGAGCTGCTTATCCTACCACAAAAAAAAAAAATAAAATCCAGAAGATAGAGAGGTGACTTGATTACGGAGTACAAGTAGATTCGCAGAGAAAATCACAAATATTAAAGGGATTTTTAACATGGATAAAAAAGACATGTATAAATTCACTGGCTGGGAGTTAATGCCAGACAAATTAGAAACAAGGAGCAATTTGTTACAGCAAGGATGATTAACCATTAGGACAAGCCGTTATTGAAGGCAGTGGATTTTTTTTGCTTCAAATTCAGAAAGAATATTTTCTTGGGAGGGGAGCTTATTCCACAAGATTATGGTCCTATATGCAGCAGTAATAGATGAAAGCATATCATCTCCACTGCAGCAGGTTGGGCTGATGTCTCTTCTGGCCTTCATATCTGGCCTTCTCTGGAATGAATTGAAAAATACCTGACCCGACAGTTACTGCAAATAGAGTTTTGGAGGCGAGGATCAGACTTGCAAGATAATTTTTATCTCACAATGGCCTTTAATCTGGCTATTAATGACAATCCAGCATATTAAAACCATATCTCCAAACTCAAAATAAATTCCTTTTTTAGTCCTAAAGAAATGCAATTGGATCAACATTAAATTGATGCGGTGCCCCAGTTGAAGGCAATGTTAGCTGGAGTGGGTATCATTTCTCAAGCCCTTCTCCAGTGACCTCCTGTGCCAGGAACATTATTCTCAGCATGTGTCTAAAAAGCAGAACAGCTGCAATCAAAAATGTGCATCTTCTAGATAGAATCAACAAATGTCAATGACAGAAGCCTTATAAGCAAAAGCATAGGAAATGTCATCTATTTGTAGCCACACAACAGACCGATTTTTCTACTAGCTACCCGTTATGTATAAAGCAATTTCTATAAAGATTGATAAGAAATTAAGTCAAACCTTATTTTTCCTGACACCTAAATGAACTCCATGTCTGCAATGTTGTGCACTACAGTGTATTCCCTAAATTATCTGACTTGAAGTTCAGTCAACTGTCTGCTTCCTAAATTCAGGCTGGTTTTGTACCAAGCAGCAAGACAATCTGAGCAGCTATACCAGGTACAGAGGGAGAGCTTCCTGTAGCAGCAAACACAAATCATCTAAGAAGATTATTTGCTTGGTCAGCCAAAAGCTTCTGCAGTGACAATAATGGAGCAGCTGCCCCCAGATGCTGGGGAGAACAAGCACATGTCTCTGGGAAATCGTGACCCTATGTATACTGGTTGCCCTTCACAACAGCGCATGTATGTTGTGCATGCCTACAAGGCAATTATGCCTGCTCTCACAGCCTACCAAGGACGGCACCAAACTGCAATGGTAGGGCAGTCTCTAATTGCACAGCAATCAGCATTCATTCCTTGCAGCATTAATTACTAACCATATTACACCACTGCTGTTTTCTCGTTGCAATGTGTGGTGTCTCTGGTTTACAAATCCCACCCTACAGCCAGCAAAGCTCCTTGGCATGTCCTAGGATTCGTACACTGCACCTGTGAAAGGATCATTGTGAGCTGCTCTGCCACTCCCAGACTCTCTGCAACTGACCATCTGAGCACAAAATTGGAACAAAACTTGTTATTCCTGAACTGCACCACTTGGTGAGTTTGGCTGGGCAACAGTAACTTCATTTCTGGCAATTCAGTGTACATGTTTCTGTGGAAACAGGCACCAGCAGAAAGCGTGCTCATAGCCACTGGTTTGCTCTGGTCTCCATGGAAACAATCATTGCACGGGTGAAAAAAAGGGTAATGATTGCGAAGTAATGACTTACTGGAAGCTTCCCTCTGTTTTCCTTTTGTGGTCCTTATTGTTATGAAAAAAAGAGGGCATAAATGATGATGTCACAGATCCTTGATGTGATAAAGGTCAGGGTCAGAAATCATGGGATGAAGCTCCCAAGAGCTCAGGCAGCCCAGCACCAGACTCCTGAGAAACATCTGGGATGCAAAGGGTGGGTTTGCATTCTGCAGAGGAAGGTGGGACAAAGATCCACCCCAGCTTGCACAGACAGGCTTGTTACCTCCAAACACAAGCCATCCCAGACTCCCAGGTTACCAGGGTGGAGGAAAGCAATCACTTCAGGGGACTGACTGACAGTCACTTGCATGCCTGGTGAGGCAGCCCCATGGTGGTAGATGTCTTGGCAAAGGGAGGAGACTCCCACATGGTAATGTGAAGGAACACGTGTCACTTTCCCAATCTCCTCAGCCTCCTAAGGTTTCTCCTCAGAGCAAAACAGCTTTTTTGCCCTTCCTTCACTTTTTGTCTCCTACAGAGATGCAGCAGTCCCACAATATTACTCCCACACAACTGCCTCCCTCTCCATGACACAACCTCTAAAGCAAGACCATCGCTGCAACACAACAGAGAGACATCCTGTGAAAATGAGCTCACAATTTTCATAATCTCTGCATATGACCTGAAGTTTTAATATATTTCTCCCTTCTCCTCTGAGGACCTTCACAGTGACCTTCTGCATTTGCTTTCACCCACTCCCTCTGCTTTCCTCCCTAGGGTCACTACCACTTTTGGCCTACATTTTTGAAAGAAAAATCCACATGGGCAACATTTTTTTGTCAGCAACCACTGTTCAGGATTGTTGGTTATTGTTTCACCTCAGCTGGCCTTCTGCAGACACCCTTACCTCCCACTTCCTCCTGGTAACACAGACAGAGAGATCCCATCAAGTAGTGGTGCATTGTGCAGAGCAAAGCCTGCACTGCTCTGATGTTGCTCTCCAGTGTCTCACCAGACAGATGGAGTCATGCTACCATGTCTTCAAGTTGTTAAAACCCATCCAGTCCCTGCCTTTGGGACTGCAGTGGCATCAACTTTTAGCTACCATGTCCTCATGCAAAAAGGTTGGAAAAGGTGTCATTGACCATACAGGGGAAAAGTCAGGACAAGATGCAATACAACTGAGGAAGATTGGCAGTATGGTGAGGGGTCTGTAGCTTAGTAGAGATGAGATCTTTTGCCCCCACAGTCATTGTAGTACATAGAGGCTGGTTAAACCCTGTAAGGTTGAATACATTGTTTGTGTCCTTAATCCTTTGCCTGACCTTGACCTGTAAAAGTCCATCCCAGGAAGCATCCTTTCTGGAGCACTCCTTGCCCCAGCTTCCCTATTTGCTCCTTTGCTTTCAGGGCAATGGATTAGGAATGGCTCTGGTGTGTTTGGTGTGACAGCAGGCACAAGTCCTCCTCACTTTGGTGGCTACTTAAGACCAGCAATCCTCCCAAGTGCTCCACTGAGTACTCCTACCATGCAGTTGTGCAGTGAGGCATTCCCTACCGGCTGGTGCATCCACTTACCTCTTCAGGGGCAAAGACCTTTTGTGCTCAAAAGGGGCACATGAGGGTATTCAGGTGGCTGTTTCATCTCCCCACAACAATCATGTGAACAAGGCTCCTTTCTGCTCACACAGTCTAGATAAATAAAACTCACTGCTAATAATTACCTGACTATAAATACATGGCAAGAAATAATTAAGGCATTTACATGAGGAGCTCAAAATGCCTTTGGAGTCTCAGTCTAGCAAAATGAAAGGTCCTGACATTCATACTGCTTTCTCATTGTTCTGTGATTGCCAGAAAATCAGACCTAGCCCCTTTTCAATGGGATTTAGGCACTTGAGGCAGGCCGGATATCTAGTGTTCCCAGTGGTGATGAAACTCTGGAAGCTGTAATTTTTTTATTGTACTGCAGTAATGCCTAGAAGCCCAAGAGTTAAATAGTGGCAATTATTCCCACTCCCTTCTTGCCCCCTATCCCAGCATAGTGCTCTATGCACAAAGTGGATCCTTCCTTAGAGACCTCACATTCTGATTAGGAGTTATGGGACAGAAATGAGAAAATACCTGTGCTAAACATTTGTTAAGGGAGGAAATAAAAGCAAGTGCAACAATAGAATTCATGTCAGAAATATGACCTTTCAGGGGAAAGCTGTATTTTATCTTCTATTTTGTACCTCCAGAATGGAAAGCCAGGGTAAAGGTGGCAAAAGTCATTTTACGTTTACAGTCATAATTAAATGCTAAAGTATTGATTTTTCCTTCCTTTTAGTAGACCAAAAGGCACACCTGTCTCACTCCAGCTGTCATAAAAGCAAAACAGAAAAATTCAAAGTCCCATAGATGAATGGGCATAAATCCAGGAAGCACCAACAGTGTCATGGTCATAAAAACAATGACCTAACGGACACGTCACAGGCCTTTCAGGTTGTTCCTGTCAATCCTTCTGTGACTGTCTCTTCTGTTTAAGATCAAACAACTCTCCCTCCTTCCCTGGGAGACACCCAGAGTTACAAAGAAGAACCTCACCCAAGAAAAGGTTTATTTTGTAACTTAGTATTATGGCTGTTAAAAATGTTCTGCTGTGAAAACCAGCTTCAGAAATAGGGGTCCTGTAATAGCCAAATCAATGTTAATGTAAAACCAAGATCAAAGTAGGTCAAGGTATAATGAACACATTTATGGAACAGCTGGGAAAGGTGGAATGAGAAAGCTAAGAAGAATGAAAATGTGGCTACCCAGACACAAAGGCGCTGAGCAACTGCCCAGCCAAAGCAGGAGTTTATAGTTGCTTTTGTAGCATAAATGTACCAGAAATACTGAGAACTACATAAATCCCTGTTAGTAGACTTCAGGTTAGCTGCTACATCCCAGCATTACATCTAACACTGCAACAAAGTTAAAGCGGATTGGGAAAAGAGATCTGCAGGATGACAGTCTCTACAGGGTGGTAACTCTACGTGTTGATATTTCAACTTAAGGTACGTGTATTCTTTGTACGAATGACAAGTGAACTGTGATAGTAACAGGATTTAAATAGCATATGGAAATTTATCTCCAAATCACATGTCACATCAGGGGTTTGGCAAGTCACTCCACTCTCAAAAGAAAAATCTATGAAAACACAATCTGCATAACACTGGCAATGTCAGAGTTTCACTTTCTCCTTTACTGTGCCTGAACAGAGATAATGGAAGATGCTCAGGTGGAAGATTCACATGACCCACATTCTGCACTGCCTGCAGAGCTGTGTTCAAATCTCACTTTTCTAATGTGGCTGTCCATCACAGAAGAGCTTCGATGTTGTGAGGAGGCGGCTGGACTGCACAAGTACCTAGATGAGTGCTACCCCATATGCTTTTTGTGGAGCCTGTAGGGTAATTTTACCCAGGACCACATAGTAGGAATCAGCATGCCTGCTCCTTTTGGCAGCTGTGCACTGCTGCTGGTGGGGAACTGCTAATCCTCTCCAAGAGGTGGGAGGAAACACAGGCTCTGCTGCAGGAGCATGGGAGGTACTGTGGTCCAGACATAAGGTGATGCTGCCTCTCTAGCAAGGGGGAAGGGCATGCATGTCCGACCTCTGCGAGGATCCAGATGCCCTCACCAAGGTAATCTTCATGGCATCCTCAGTATTGCCAAATACCCAGATCCCACTCCACCATGAGAAAAGATGTCATGAAACTGTTATCCTCATTGTGGAATTGCAAGCAGAAGAAAACACAACTCACAGTCCTCAGCCTGGCTTCTAAAATGCCTATGCCTCCTTATGGCTCTGCCAAAACTTGTGTAATACTTTCAGTTGCAAAGTCAGCCATAAGTGATATGCAAGTAGCAACAACTCGGCCTGGCTGCCTGGTTATAGAATTTGCTTCCCTTCCACTTACCCTCCCAAGCCGCAGGAACAAGCATCCTTTCCTTTTTACAGTTCCCATTTCCTCTCCATTTCTTTAAATTTCCCTCCAGTATAAAGAGAATCAAAACAAAATTAACAGCCATAACTACCATAGAAATATCTGTCCTTATGTATCAAGTTACCGACTCATTTTTTTCTGCTAAGACCTGTGAACTGCACAGGTCTTTACATGTAAGACTGGAACAATATTTTTACAACAGCTGCCACTTTTCTACCTGTTAGAAACACATTAATCTGAGCAGAGGGCAAGTGTTATAATCACAGTTTGTGGGTATTTTTAATCTTCTATTCCTATACTTTCAAAGCACATAATTTCTATTTATCTGAACTTCAAAATGATTGCTTCAATCCTTGAATTATGATTTCCTGAACAGAACAAAAGACATTTTGTTTCCTTTACCTTTCCCCTCCCATTGCTGTGAGAGCCAGCATCCCTCCTACATCCTTCAGGCTTTCTGCCTCGCCTGTGTCCCCGCCACAGAGGGAGGCCCAGCTCCTGAGGAAGGCATGCCTTGCTGCTGTGTCCCTGTGAATGCTTTCCCACAGAGTTCTGCCCCTTTCTTGAAAATTTGGCCACTGAAGGGATTCCTCACATCACTAAAGCAGCTCTTATAGCTCTCACCAAATCCCCTCTGGGTCTCAGTTAGCTAACTAGGATGGCAACGCCATCTTTCTGTCCTTCCTTTCTGGCAGGGACCCAATAACCTCCCCTGCTGCACTCAGCTCTTCTTCCAAATTCAACTCTTCTCTTTCTGTTATGCCTCTCCCCTCCAGTATTACTTGTGCCCTCTCACTTTTCCATGCCAAGCTCTCCACGGCACCTCACCCTCCGCACGCTTGGAGCAGCTGCCTTTTTGCCTGTGGGCAGCCCTTCAACACAGCTGAAAATGGATCCTTCACTTTGGGATTTGAGTGGAGAGGAACAGCCATTTGGCTTGGCTCTGTCTTACAGGCAGCTACAGAAGGAGACAGACTTTGAATGAGGGCAGATTTGTGAGGCAGCAGCCTTCAATCCCATCCTTCCAGAGGAAGCTTCGAAAACACACCCCAAAACTGCACAGGTTGCAATGAAACTATTCAGATGGGCAGTACTGGTCTGACCCATTTCTCACCAAACTCAGTCAAGGGTGAGCTGATGCAGCATGCTGCAGCAGCATATGGAGAAACCTGAGGCAACAGAAGTATGTGGGACACATTAGTTTGGTGCTTTATGTTGGTTAATCCACCCTACTTTTTGGCTGGACTAGTTAGCCTCAAATAGGTTGCTGTACTAACACACCTGAATAACAGCCCTGGACCTGAGATAACGTTGATGCCTCTTCGTTTGCACAGGGTAGGCAAAGTCCAAAGTGCTTCCAGTGGGGCCTGAAAATACAGAAAAGTGTCCCAAGAGGAAAAAAGCACATTTTATAGAAGAAAACCTTAGCTTAATAAACATTTCCATGGAGACACAGGCTTCTTAATTATGCACTGGTCTGGTAAGCAAAGGTAGGATGAAGGAGATAAAAGACAGATGGAAGACACACAGATGCAATATGTAGTCCTCATTAAGCTGACACCAAATACCTCTCATGTAATCACTGCTTTCGTGCAGATTCTACAAAAAAGTGCACTTTCAAAATGGAGCACACACTTGAGTGTGTGGAAACTCTTGGTCTGGCTACACGTGATGCCTGCTTCTAGCCCAAGAGTGTGCCGAAAAAAACACTCACTCAGGTATACCTCTACCAAGTCAGGAAGAGTGACATGCTTCCCATAATTTAGAAACACCATGGGATGAAAACTCAGCAGAGATGCATAAGCAGAGAGGCTGGGTGTTGGACCCATGGGTGGAGGAGAGGCTGGACAGTGGTATCCAAGTTCACATGACAAGAACTCATTTTAAGGTCCTCATGGCACTTATTGCAAGCTGCTACCTCTCGGATCCTGGTACACGTTCTTGACAAACCCCTTGTGTGCGCAGAGCAACTGGTGCCATGACCGTCAATAACAGCTCACAGTTCATGCTTGATGGCCTGCCTGGCTGTGTTATTGCCAGTTACCAACCAGAGACGCGGCTGCAAGGCACTTTAAACTCCACCTCCAATGGCAGCCACAGAACACTGGCCTACACAGTCTTCTCACCCTGCAGCATTATGGAAAAGTGGTTGCCCTTGTGGGAAGCAACAGCACAAGTGCCTTTCAGTGTTCCGCATGCTGTGGCAGATGCAGCTGCATTGCATGCTGTTTGGACTGAATCCCTCTCCAACCTCTCCACATTGAAAAGGCTCTCATGCCCTCCTTTTTGCATACCCTGCCATTACTTATTACCTGGTACTTGTTTCTTTACTATGTTGGAGTGCTTCTAAGGTTGTAAAGCACTGTTTCATGGTCCCCTTTTGTAAAAGATCATGTTGTTTCCACATGGGCAGCACCTGCTTCAGATGTTGTTTTCAGTAAATACACAGATTGTTTGGAAAATGACTTCTGATTTGGGTATAACAACAGGAATGGTCAGGAAACCTCCCTTCCTTCTCTATTTTCTCCCAGGTTGAGAGGTAAAAGGGATTTTGCTGTAGGAGGAATTTCAGAAAAAGCCTCTCCATCCATGATCGAATGAGACTTCTCACCTGCCACACTCCTTTCACTGATGGCTGACATATTTCTGAGAAGGCAGGACTGAATGTGCTGATATTACCAAGCCACTCAAAACACTACAGAATTTTTGTGCCTCTATTTCTGTCTCAGGGTTACGACTGTGAGATATTTTTCAGGGTTTTATGCCTAATAAAATGCTGCTGTCTCTCACCAGATTCTGTCACTTTAAATTACTCAGGAAGACTACAGAATGTGTCTTTTCTTTCCTCAAAGCAGTTGCTAAAAATCACTTAGTTCGGGTTTAAAATAAGCTCCCTCTTGCTCACCCTCCCTCCCACAGCCAGCAGAAGAGAAGAATCTCCACACGATCTTCCAAAACTCACATGTTGCTAAATTACTCTTACTTCTGAACCCCAGGGGTCTCACCCTTGCATGACCATAAGCAACTACCCTGTAAGCAGCTGGTGCTGGAGAACAGCCCTCCCTGGAATGCCCCTGCATGGCTCTGCTCCCAGCAAGTCAGGGAAGACATCCTGGGAGAGCTCCTGGCGCTCAACAAGCATGCATGGGTGGGACACGTGGCTTGGGACAGGCTGCCAAGCAGAATAAGAGGGTGAGATGGAAGAGGTTGTTTGGCCCTCTGCTCTCCAGCAAAACCCGCCACATCCAATGGACAAAATCCACTGCTAGCCTCTCTCTCACTGTTGGAGTGATAAGGTGGAGGATGAGTGTTGGTCCATCCGACTCTCCTGCTGGCTGCACCGCTACACCTCTGCCTAATGCCACAGGCATGCAGCTGTGCAGCAAACAGCTGCCACTTGCTGGCACTCTTCCCGCTGCGTTACACGAGTGGGCAGCTCTGCCCTCATTGCTCCTTTCCCTTTCTAAAATGGCACAGTCTTTCCAGTACTTGAAAATGCTACATCCCAGCCTGGACTATTCACCTGCTTCAGCTTTTTAGGAGGTCACTGCCATGCTTTCCTTTATCCTGTTCCTGTCATGACTGCCCTTGAAACACCACACATGCCAGGGTCAGTTTTCACCCTGTTAGCACTTGTAGCCAGCACTGCATTTCCCAATGAGTTCAACTTCCACTTACATTCGTAAAGTACAGGGTCCAACATGTCCCAGAATCTCAGCATCCAGAAACTGTTGAGCCTCTGAGTTCACTGGTGAAATTCCTCTCTCAAGATGCAAACATAATCTGGGATATGTCATTGAGATAATGTCCTGGAAAGGTCATTAGCTTTCGTATGAGGACAGCAGCCAGCGATTAATACATTTCAAAAACTATTAACAGGCGGACTGTGCAGCCATCACCATACATGCACACCTGGATCTCAGAAATGAAGGATGAAAGTTGTAGCACACCATTGTGCTTGACCATCTCCCTCATTAACAAACAAATCTTTTTGCTTGTAACTTTGAAGCCTGAAATGGGGTTAAATAGGAGAAACGTGCAGGAAGGAGGAAGTAGAAACACAGCATCCAAGCAAACCATGCCTTGAAAGGAAGATACAAGTAACTGAAATAGGATGAGCAGGGATTTGATGCCATGAATGGCATGGCCTGCAGATGGTGGGGTGGGGAGATGACTAACAACTGGGTGGGCTTGGGTAGGTGGATCCTACAGTAGCTGACATTAGAAATGAAGAAGGAATTTAGTAGGAGAGACTGAGAAGAAAGGCTGGATTTTAAGGCTATAAAGGAAGAAGAAGAAAAAACACTCAGGAAAAAAGATGTCTTAGGAAAAATAAATATGATAGTACAAGAAAACAAATCATACATCAGAAACACAAACTAGTATTTCAACTAACTTCATCAGATAAGGTGTTTAAAGCATTAAATTAAATTAAGTTAAATCAATGCCTCGTGTTGCAAGCAGGGCTAATTTGAACAAGTCAAGCTCTTAGCACAAGAAAAATAACCTTACTTAAGGGAACAAGGACAAGTCATTGTTATCATTCATAACTGCTGCATTTCTGCTCTTCAGGTCTCAGCTGCACCCACACTTTGCTGTCTATAGATCCAGCCAAATTGTGTGGTCAAGCTGTGTGTCAGTTCTGACAATCCAGAAGGTGTTAGAAATTTTTTTTTTTTTTGAAGTACAAGCTCAGCCAGGCTGGAATTTCTTCTTTTTTTTCACCCTTTTTCCTAATCCACCAATGACTGTCTTCTTCCCAGCTGCTTTCTACACTTAACATGACTTCTTGTGTTCTTCTGTTATGGGTTAACATCAAATGGGAAAACAGATTTGAATTGGAAACTATACTTGCTGCTAGGAATTCTGATTTGCCTAAATCCATGACATTCATCTTAGGAAGAAGTTGAGGGGCGGTCCCACTATTACAGAACTAACTTGGGAAGGTTCTGGTGTGCTTGAGTAATACACACAGTAACACAGTCTCAAGAAGACCAAGCCCCATGGCAGAACAAGCAACATCTAAACTAAACCTGACAAATATTCCTCCAGTTCACTTGTGCAGAGCATCCAGTGAGTGAGGGTCCACCACCTCCTCAGGACACCTGTTTAACGACTGCTTCAATTACCATCTGTAATGATGGCAAAAATATGTAAAGGTTTTCAACACCTAACTTGTATTTCTCTTCCTACAAATTAAACCAACTACTTTTTTGTCCAAACCTCTGTTTGGGTACAAAGGACAATTAACAATCATCCTCTTCAAAACAATCTTTTTATACTTCTGAAGATTTAGCAAGTCCTGTTCGACCTCTCTTTTTTCAAGATCAGACCCAGGTACTTGAGCCTTTCTTGAGAGCTCATGTTTTCTAAGTCTTTTATCATTCTCCTTTTGGGTCTCCCCAATTTGTCTGTATCTTCTTAAAACCTGGTATACAACTTCAAAAGTTACTGTAATACAGCCTTACCAACCTTAAACTCAGAAGAATTGTCTCTTTTATCTCACAGACTATGGTTCTAGTAGTAAATTCAAGAACAAAATTTGTCTTTTTCACAACAATATCTTCTAATGAACTCAGTCTGAGGCCCTGATATCTCCTCATCCTTTTCTGCATTGCTTTTGTGTGACCTCTTATTCTTCTGTTATACTTGTGCATTTGATTTCTCTTTTATTACTGAATTTCATCTTTCTGATTCAGACTGCTTTTCCAGTTCATTAAGAATAACTTGATGCATATGAGAAAGAAACAAAGACATTGACATAACAGTAGGGTTTTTTACCAAAATGTGAATCTGTTTTTGAACGACAAGCTCCTTACCTAAGTTAGGTAAGGTTAGGTTCCTAACCTAAGTTAGGGAAGCAAACACAATAAAAAATTGAGAAAGTTAAAGAATTTTTTTTAAAGGTAACATGCTTCCAGCTTCCTTTCCTACCACATCTTATCTCAGAGAAAGTTCAAATGTTTGTTCTAAAACCAAACAACATTTCAAAACAGCCAGTCTGAGGAAGGAAAAGCAGCATGGAAAAATCTCACAACTAGGCCTCATTGTTCTCCCACCAGGAAAATAAAGTTACAAATAAACTAAAACAGACTGTCACAGAGGAATACGCTGATCAACCTTACTACCACATCATGGCCTACTCTCTCAGCAGCTTAAAACATCACCAAACAGTGACATTTCACATAAGTGGTGAGAAGCATACTTCATCCTGCCAAATTTAGACTGATATACCAGAACACAGGGATGTTACGTGCAGCAAATGAAATACTACCTGGATCTATTGGATTTTGAGGTGTTTGGAGGGTCTTTTCCTTCTAAGTATCATTTGCAGGTACAGCAGCTTAAGTGACTTTTTAAAAATAAACCATCTAAGACTAACACCCATGATGGAAAACTTCAAACAGTTAGATTTTTTAGCAGAGACCAGATCACTAAGAAACTGGTTTCTGGAATAGAAAATGTCTGTTAGTAATAACGGTAATAAGCAGTGCTATTGGTCCTATGGGAAGAGTGTACTTCTGTCCACTTGCAGAAGGCAGAAAATACCTTGAAAAGGCTGGAGCAGACTAGGGACGTCCAACTCATAAAGTGTCAGGAGGGGACTTTCCTATTGACTTTAATATGTGAACCTGGATGACACCTGGAGGCAATTCCTCATCCATGTAAGTGGCTTCATTGTCTGGGCTACGATCATCCGCATAAGATTTATTCCTAATAGTGCTGGACAAGCAGAACCACACCAGTAGTGACACTGGAACTTCTGTAACTCTACAGATGGGATAATAAACCCTGCTGCTACATTACACCATGTGGCAGCTGAGCTCCAGCCTTGGGTAGGGAGATGAAGAGAGGAAAGCTAAGTTAGCTGCTGCCATTTGCCAGCTGGGGAACTGCAGCATGGAGATCAGCAGTCTCCCCCAGGCTATCCTGTGGGCTGGTGAAAGAACAGATCTGATTCCCAGGTCATGAGTTCTGACTTGCTCTGCAGCAGCAAACCTTGTGGGTCTCAATCTGGATTGAGAGGGGACAGTGAACTTCAAAAATTGGCACCTTTTCCTTTCAGGAAACCCATAGTAAATCTTCATCCTGTGCAAATCAGAATAGCTCTCCAGGGAAATGGCTTCAGTCTGTGTCAGCTGAGGATCTGGCACTATGTTTCTTCTAGATCATTAATTTCATTGCATCATTTAACAACAGTCCATTTTTTCTGCCATACTGCAGTGTCCTGAGATGGTTGTCTTAGCAACTGAAATCACTCTTAACTAAAGCTCCCTTTCCTTAATATTAAAGTCATCAATTGACCCCAAGTCTTATTAAATCAAAGTACAGTGGTGTTACAGTATAGTGTGGGAGAAAGCTTTCCTGCAAGCTCATTCTATGTGGTTCAAAATATATTGCCTCTTTTAACAATTTCAGCATAAAGCTCATTCTCTTTTCATGTATTTTTCCAATGATTCTCAGCAGCCTGAAAGACCTTGTGCTGAATCAACCAAAGTTTGCATAACATGTGTTAGCACAGCATATAATGTTTAATATCAAAACTCCATCTCCACTTATCAGGACATCAGTATTGCCAACACAGAGCAAGTAAATAACTTCAGTACAAATTAACTTGTATTGTGCATACTTGCTTTCTCTGCATATTCTAAACAAACAATTTATTGGCAGGAACATAAAAGGAGTCAGCCAGATCTACGTGAAAATTGAAGAACATACACTGAGAGTTCAGTGTGAATGGCAAGTGCTTGTTCTACATTTCCAATTTAGAGAATAAAAAGGAACAGGAACATGTGGTGTCCCACATGTGACCACTCCAAATTAAGGAGTACACATCAAGTCTAATCTTTAATATCAAATACTTGCAATGAGCAATTTATGACTCAAAAAAGCATCTCAGAAGCATGACAAGAAACCATAAGCAATAAAACCTAAATAAAAGAATTGCATCTTTTACAAACAATCAAACAAAAAAAGTGTTGCTAAAAATTGCTTGCCCAGTTTTCTTTCTCCACCTTTTCCTCTCTGAGAAGGCCTGACACATATTCTTGTAGCAATTTACCACTTCCAATAAATATCTATAAATAATGAGAGGAAAAAAAACCCCAAAGAAATATTTGCTTTAGAAACTGGTTCACATTCCCTTAATTTTAGAGACTAAATTTCTGCATAAAGGGACAAGTGTACATGCAGATATTGCCAGCTAGTTATTGTAGTGCCTGCTCAGGGAGTAAGAAGTGAGTTCTACCTTCACCAGGTTTTGCAGAAAGAGGTCGATTCAGAGCTTTTGTGCTGACTGGAAGCCTGAAACTGCATTGTGGTGGTGCTGGGGCTGAGTTAATGTCCTGTGCCTATGTGGTGACTCTTGCCTAGGTAGATGTTTATCTAGCCACAGTAATACAGCTTTTACACTGGATTTGGCTCAGAGCACAGAATGAGTGACTATGTGTCTGCTTCCAGAATACCATGTAGACTTACCTTCAGAAATGAATCAATGACAATTTTTTAAAATTTTATTTTAAACAGCGAAAATATTTCAGGCATAATTGGATCCCCAGCAAAAAATCATGTCAAACTGTCATGGGTCTGGGGGCTGTTTCAGGAGGTAGCCTCTTAGGATTTGTTTTTCTTAATTTTGGAAGGATGACCTAGAGACAGCATTTTTCTAACTGCGATCAGTCCTTGCCACTCCACAAGCCTGCTGATGTTGTACAAACATCTCTTCCGGCACCTTCTTATGCACCTAGCAGGAGTGCCATCAGAGGACACATGGGCTATGTAGAAGACCCCTAACCACCCCTACACCTGAGCACTCAGGAGAAGCCATACACCTGCAGTACAATGATGGTAGGAGCATGTCAGAAATTAAGAAACATTACATGCCCAATCCTTAGAGAATCACAGCATAATTTATATTGGAAAAGACCTCTGGAGGTCTTCAGTGCAACACCAAGGTAAAAGCAGGGCCATTTAGTGTCAGATCCCACTGCTCAGCACCTTGACCGGATAAGTTTTGGAAATCAAAGTTGGGCTGTCCTCATCCCTCTGGTCCCTGTCCCAGAGCAATACTGCTTTCAGGTGTAGAAATTTTTTTAACTGTTTGGTCAGAAATTTCCCTTGCTGCAACTTGTTCCCATTGCTTCTTGCCCCTTCAGCCTGCGACTCTGAGAATAGTCTGTTTCTTTCTTCTTTGTAACCTTCCAATGGGCAGTTTAAGGCAGGAATTATAATCATAGAATCATCGGATCATGGAATCATGAGATCATGGAATCATTTAGGTTGGAAAAGACCCTTAAGATCATTGAGGCCAACCATTAACCTAACAGTGCCAAGTCCGCCACTAAACCATGTCCCTGCATGTGACATCTATGCATCTTTTAAATACCTCCAGGGATGGGGACTCAACCACTTCCCTGGGCAGCCTGTACTTTACCTTTTGGTAAAGAAATTTTTCCTAATATCCAATCTAAACCTCCCCTGGCACAATCTAAGGCCATTTCCTCTCATCCTATCACTTGCCAGTTGGGAGAAGAGACCAATACCATTTCATTACAACCTCATGTCAGGCAGTTGTAGAGAGCGAGAAGGTCTCCCCTCAGCTCCTCTTTTCCAGGCTGAACAACCACAGTTCCCTCAGCCGGTCCTCATAAGACTTATGCTCTAGACCCTTCACCACCTTCGTTGCCCTTCTCTGGACACGCTTCAGCACCTCAATGTCCTTCTTGTAGTAAGAGGCCCAAAACTGAACACAGTATTCGAGGTGCGGCCTCACCAATACCAAGTACAGGGGCACGATCACTTCCCTACTCCTGCTGGCCACGCTGTTCCTGATACAAGCCAGGATGCCATTGGCCCTCTTGGCCACCTGGGCACACTACTGGCTCATATTCAGCTGGCTGTTGACCATCACCCCCACAATTAGACGCCTTGTTAGCATTTTCTCTTCTGGGCTAAACAAACCCATCTTCCATGTTCTCTGCCAACCTCCCTAACCTAATCCCTGGCTTCTGCTGGACTCACTTCAGTTTCTCAATATTTCCCTTGCACTGAAGAGCCCAAAATTTTACACAGTATTCCAGATGAGACCTCAAAAATGCTGAGCAGAGGGGAATAATTACTTTCCTCCATTTGCTGACTACACTTTCCATAATGCAGTCCAATATATGGTTATCCCTAATTGCTACAAGGGCACACTGCTGACTCATGTTCACCTTGCTGTCCACCATTGGATTCCTTTTTCTAACAGTGCTCCCTATCCAGCTGGCCCCTAGCCTGTGTTGTTGCTTGTGGTTATTCCATTCCACGGGCAGGACTTCACATTCCAATTTGCTGAACTTCTTGAGGTCCTGTCAGCTCATTTCTCCAGATTACAAAGTTCTCTGAATGGCAAACCTGCCTCCCAGTGTATCAATGATGTGCTGTCATCCTCAATTTGTTACCCAAAAAACTCATTGGCTCTGGTATTGACTCCAGAAAAACACCACCCCCTCAAACCGTTAAACTGTGGGCTTTCATAAGTGCACCTACAAATGGAACCACAGATTGATCTTCATCTCCACCAGGACAGGCAGGTAGAAGATGTAAAGACACCAATCTTGTTGCCAGGTGTCTCCAGGTCAGTGAATGAATTGGCAGATTTCAGTTACATGAGGTATGACAGGCTGTTTGTGTACTGAGAACCAAAGGCTGTTAGTGCCAGGATCTGGCTTTGGCATTACATTAGTTCATGAGGCTAACATCTTGCCTCAAATTACACACATTTATCCCATGCTGATTCACGCTGTTCTGTATGACTATTTAAGAACAGATTGTGGTCTCACATGAACCTTGTATAGTTAATCACTGTAAGCACGTAAGGTGCAAAAGGATGCATTCAAGGGATATGTTACTTCATTTTCAGTAGGACAGATAGCATTTGTATTTCTGCTGTGCCCTGAAAGAGAAAGGTAAGGTCAACATGCATTATCTGGCACTCTATAGGCATTTTAAGAGTACTTTAGTGTGTATGTTTTCTCTGCTGCAATATTCATTACTTGGGCAACATACTTGTGATAGCTTAACTAAATAGGTGAAAAAAAGATGCTGTTAGAACAGTTGCCCTGGGTTTTCTGGGACTTTCATATGACTTAGCATTTACTGACATCAGCACTGTGCTGCTGCCTTTGGTGGCTACTTTATCAAAAATTGTAACGTTAGGAAAAGAAGTTATATGTTCATTATTCCACAGATAGCTCCCTGTAATGTGATTACAACAAAGAGATGTCCCAGATATCTGCTTTGGTGATGGATTTGCTTGGTATGCCTGTTGATAAACAACCACTTAGGCTTTGGTCTCCCAGGTGAGGAATAATAACCCCGTGGCAGCATTTTTGCTAACCTGCTCCACAGTAGGCAGCCCATATGACCACAACCCATCTGACCACTTAGGCACTCTGTGCCCCTGTCTCATGCAGTATTCTGTGTAGGATAGCCCAGGAGGCAGAAGGCTGCCCAGAGTGGCACTTGTGACAATAACAACTGTTGAGGGCAGCCAAATCCAGCAGAAAGTGCCTGGGGATTTCTCCTCCCCATTTTTTTTCCCTACTGCTGCCATTTGTAGCTCTATCCAGTAGCAAGGCTGAGCACGCAGTCCCATTCGGCACACATATACACAGTGCACACAGAGAGCCATGACAGGAGCGGTACCAGGCCTGGCACCCCTCTGCAGGAGGGGAGGACTGACATTCACTAGCCGGCCTACCCATACTCTCACTCTTGTCGTTCACAGCCAACCTCACATTCACAGGTCCTTCAAACCCTGCATGAGACCTTAAGACCATCCAGAGTCCAAGGGCTTCTCACCCAGCCATCATCTCCAACATGGGTCTCTTCCAGTGCAGGTCTCCCTGCTCATGGGCAAGTCCAGACTGGATTTCACTACCAGGTTGCTCGCACACACAGAGAATTGAAGTCCCTTAGGGAAGGTAGCACACACACTGGTCTCTCCCAGATGCTGACACTTCAGACACATGTGCCCCTATGACCTGCAGTCTCTCCTCTGTTTCCTGGCACTTAGACCCCAACAAACACACGCTGAATAGGGAGTGAGAAAATAGGAAGAGGCAGTTGAGTACCATGGCAGGACAGGCTGCAGGGACTAGGTGCAGGACTCAGCCGCAAAAGGACAGTGGTCAACAACCTGGTTTACACTGTAACCAGCTTCCTTTACCTTTCCCACCCCACCTGCTCCCCATACTTGTTCCTCCAGGATCCATCATAATTGTCCCCTTCCTGTCTTTGGCCCTTGCCTTGAACATCCCATGATAAGTAACATGCATTACCATGGTCTCCTTGAAAAATCTCATAGTAAGTTTTACGCAATCCTGTAACACCCAGAAACATCCCACAGCAAGTTTTCTCTTTCACTTGAGACCCATGTTAATCTCATTTCTTCCCTTTCTATCTCTCCTGGCTGACCTTCTCCAAGGTTTTCAGTGGCTCTTGCCCGCCAGCGAGTGAGTGACCTGCTTTCTGAACTTCAGTACTGTCTCTGTTGCCTCCTGCTTGTTAGGGCTCAGATATCTAGGTGTGGTTGACTACTTTTCCCACCTCTTCTCTTTGATTTTATGCTGAGTAGCCATTAACAGGATATGATTACGAACCAGATCCCCTTATATACCCCTTCACATATTTTTCACAGACACTCTTTACATGACAGTATCCCAGGTTATGTAAAGGGAGAGAAACAAACAAACAAAAAAAACAAGAGAGGAAACACTTCACAAATGTCTACACACACAGCAACATAAAATGGCTTCCACGCATCTTTCCAGGGATGCAATGTTTCTTTGGAGCATGCAGGCAACATTCAAGGAAAGTGATACAGAAAATGCTTCCAGGCATCAACAACAGGGTGTAGGTAGAGATGATCTCATTCTTATGAACCCTTCATCCAACGCAAGACACAACAGTATCTGTAACCTTAAAACCACGAACAGTCTCAGAGCACACACTGCTGAGTCAGCCCTTTGGTTATACCTCCAGCTTGGGTGGCCTTGGGAAGCAGGTCTTGATGCTCAGTGAGGTTCAGGGCCATTCAAGGAGGAAGATGGGCACGTTCAGCATGTCCCTGTCTCAGCAAGCACCTCCAATAGGACTAAAGAGGTAGCCTTCTCAGCTCTTACGTGGTCCTTAGGGAGCTGTGGTGGAATGGGGCCCAGGTGTTTGCACTCTGATTTCCCATCACAGTACAAATGTGCAGCTGGTGACAGGGAAGAACAGAGGCCCAAGTATATTTCAGTGAAGATAGGGTTGAGACACACACTGGCCAGAAAGCCCACTGCTTTGAAGAGATACTGACATTTGCCCTTGCAAAAGGAGGCTGAGTGCTTCAAGGGAAAACGAGAAGCCACTCAGTGCATGACAGGAAAATGAAGACCTAGAAACAGGTCTTTGTTCTTTGGGAAATAAAATTTTTATCAAATTTTTTACCCAAAGTTCTCTATTTATCAGAATGAAGATTATGATAAAGTGACAAATTGTTGATAGCAATCTTGATGCAGACTGAGTTAGAAAAAAATAGCAAAGAAACATGAGGGAGCTTTCATAGATTCTTCTTACACTATAGCTATTTGTTTCAAAAAATCATCATTTTCATACAAGCATCATTAAATATTCTTCCTGGCAACTAGTAAAAATCTCTGCTATTCAGAGATGCTCTACTGACAAATTCCAGTACTCTTTCCAAAAGAAACAACAGCACAAATACTGAACCCAATCCAAGTCTGCATTATTTCTTCACTCCTCTTCAGTTATTGACTACCTCTGCCCTAAGATAAAGGAAAAGTAACAATGCGTTTCTCACAGAAGTATTAAAAGGACAGACATTTCCTTCACCTCTAACAACATTTTAGCCATTCTGAAAAAAGAAGCATGATAATACACCATCACATCTTCAAGAAAAAGATAAAAAACATACAAACGCAAGCACTAAGTCCTCAAAGGAGGCAAAGCAGCAGTTTTCCTGGGTAGTGGATGAAGTGACTTTTTAACCCAGAGTAAAGTGTAGACACTTCACAACAGAGATGGAAGCACAGAACATCTGTAACTGAAGACAGATCTCCTTGAAAATCACACTGCAGAGGTTAAAACTCCCATTGCAAATTCAGGTCTATATTTATCTTGTCCAAATGAGCTGGAATGCTAGTCACTCTTATGAAGCATGTTGCAGACACAAGCTGCTTAACCCTCATGGCCTTGTCCTGCATGGCGGATCCACATTTGTGCTGTTCATAGAGGAGGTAAATGAAGTACAAAGGGTATTCATTGAATAAAGACTCACAGAGTAAAAATGATGATGCTTTTCTCCAGGCATCTCTGTGTAGTGGCAGCTAACATCAACAGGCTTGTACTCTCTGTTGCTAAACATGCAAGTTTGTGAAGCTTTGTGGTGCTTTGGAGAGGTGATGTGAAAATTATTTAAGAGGAACAGTGTTGGGTTTTTTACTCTTGACCAGTTCCAGGCAACAGAATCCACAGAAAAATTATCTACAGCACCAGGACAGCCCGAATTTCCCACTGAGGATGAAGGTGAGGATCATTCAGTGGCTATTTTTCTCTTTAAACTAATTATTGTGCCAAACTGAAGAGTTTTACTACATCCCAAGACAACTGGAAGAGAAGGGATCAGAAAACCAGTGAGAGCCTTACAGATGGGAGGGACTGTGCTGTCTGAGCACCCCTGGCCATTTGCATATTTTTAGGGAATGTAAAAAAATTCACTACAGCAGGGAAGAGGTACAGTCATTCCACTGTGGAAAGTATAATCACCAAGGCATGTCGAGGTCCTTACTTGGAGAGATGGGAGATGCACCTGATACATTTCCTCCCAGCCCCAAAGAAGATCACCAGCCTAAAATGTGGACCAGCTCTAAAGCCAGCTGATGCAACTATGATGCAAAAAGGTTATGGCAGGGATATTTGGCAAAAGGTATGACTTGGACATGGCAAAAGGTATGACTTTGCTTTCTTTAGAGAACAGCACTCCCTGTTACACCCAAGATTTGTACTACAAGCACTGGTAAACCAACACAAACCAGCTAAGACAGCAAGGCTGGCAGAAGACAGGCACACAGGGACCTGTCATTAGTAGTCCAGCCTCTTCGGAAAATAAAGATTTTTGTGACACAGCATGCTAGATATACCAAACACCATGGCCAGCATCCAAAAAAAGTGGGTGTCAGATTCTTCTGGCATTGCCGTGAGCTTTTGCAGCTACTGCTGAATCACTGATGCTCCTATAAGCGTTGTTTCCATGTCAGTCTGGGAAAAATATCTGGCAGTAGGAGAAGAACAGACAAAATGGGAAGAAAACTTTCCTTTCCATCTCTCACAACAAATCTGGATGCTCTCCAAATCATACAGCCATGCTATAATCTGCTGAATGGCTGAAATTATCATCCTTGATCTCCACCCATGCCCAATTGCCAGGAAATCAGTCTCCAAAGGTTGCTGCTGCCTAGAGAGCACACTCTTTCCTTAGGTGGCAGAGATCACTTCTCTCCCATTGCACTCTTTTACATATCTTTGTGTGCAGTGTAAGGGATGGGCAGACAGCCACAGCAGGAAACATAAATTTTACCCTGACACACACAAATAGCAAAAATGTTTGCGGACTGAGGAGGAAGATGGGGCTGGGGATAGGAAGAAGGGGAGGATTCCAGTGAGGTGGCTTATTCAGCACTTAAAAGCTAGGTGGAGTCCTTCCAGCAATATGATTTAAAGTATCATACATTAGAAAGAAGCACATCTGAGTACTTATTACATAATAAATTGGCCCTCTGTTGTGGCTGTTCACTAACAGCATTCAGATAAAGAAAAAATATTTCTACACTTGAAATTGATACCAGCCATGAACAACCCCAATACAGCTGCTGAAACTGTACACTGAAGCATGGTGAGTTGTGTTGGATCCCATCCTGCCTTCTAAATCTGCGCAGCTACTAGAACTGTGTGCTTAGAGGTGTAAGCCATACACTCAGCAGCAGACCCAGACCGGCAATAAAAGAGCATGCTGCTGCAAAAATCACGACCTTCAATGTTCAGCACAGCTGAGCCTTCCACTTGATGAAGGATGGCTAAAGTTCCTGACAAACACACACTCTTAATTCAGTCATTAGCAGCTTGGCATTGCTGAGTACAAAATGCTCCATCTCCTACAAAGGAATTGTTAGATGTAAGACACAGAGGAGGAGGAGGAGGAGGAGGAATTCCAACCACTTCAGAAGCATGTGTAGGCCCATCACTGTAGGATAACTTTGCTAGGTCATCAGACTTGGGTTCTATCCTTCAGAATTCTGCATAGCCATGCTGAATCCTTTCGAGAGCTGATGGCACACACCCTCCTGGCCTTCTTTGAGACCTGGATTCAACCTCCAGTGCTCACTGGACTTGACACTGGATGTTCATGATCCTGTGTGAATCTGTCATTCAGGACAAGCAATGTAAGGCATGTAGGTCACTCACCACACCAGGCTCCTCAGAATGACTGGCAGACATTTCATTGAGAAAAATATCCGAAAGAGGGGCTGTTGCTTTTCATGCCTTTCAGGGCTGCATAACATGCGGTTGTTCAGCAGGAGGAGAGGCTATGGTGTAGCTATTCAGTCAGAATGATGGCTGCCTCCTTAGAACATGTGGGTCTCAAAACCCACTTTCATCCAAATGTTAATTATAAACAAAAGGGTAGTGACTCTATATGTCCCCTACCTGTATTTGATGGTATTTCTTCCCCATCTTGTCTTCTTAGCAGACAAAGGCAGAGAGAAGGAGGAAGCATAAGCAAAATTCTCCCATGGCACCTGGTGTTCCCAGCAGCTGGAAGACAGTAAAGGATGTGTTTCAGCAGAATAACAGGAGTTTGAGTGCCGCCCTGCAGCATAGTCACTGGGAAGGTGGGAGGAGGTGGTGTTGGTTTTATGGCTCTAAGTGCAGCAGTTGCCCTTGCAGAAAAGCTCGGCTGTTGGGTGGAGGAGTCCTATGCAACACGCTGACCAAATTTTCCTGCACATTGCTGAAACACATGTAAGATCATCACTGGTGGTGAGAACTGACTTCTGAACTGCAGAACCACATACACAAACACGGTAGCTTGTGAGTAATTATTCCCAGGAGTTCCTGCAAGAAACTCTGAGTGCTGCTGAGCACTCATCATATTTCTTCTTAGGGACCAAGGCATGTGCCCCCTTCCCCACTCTCACCAGCACACACACAAAGGCATCATATTAACAGTGCCTTTTCCACATGAAAGGAGAGCGGAGATTGTTTACCGTTGTGCATCACTCAACATCTTGCTTATTAGCAAACATACTCTCTCCAATTTGTCTTTTTGTTTTGCAATAATGTACACAGCTCCCAGCCCCTCCTTTTTTTCCTTCACTTCTAAACAAACAATAGCTTTTGTAGACAGGAAGAGAATAACAGCAGTTAAGTGCTTACTTTTAATTATACAGAGGATATATTCTTACTTAATATATAAGTATGAGCCATTGTTCTCAAAATCTGTTTCAATTCCCCAAATACCTTAATTATAGTTTACCACATTCATACCAGGAACAGTCATTACTTCTCAGAGGCACTTTTGAAAGCTAATCCTTTAACCTGTGTCTCTTAAGAGCAAAGGAAAATGCCTGCTGTTTTCTTGCATTTGCCTTTAATTATGTATGATGAGAACATATGAAATCATATGGAAACATTTACCAGCCTTTTTCCACAGAAGTTGCCTGCATTCTCAGATTTACACTCTGTTTGCCATCAGCAAAGGAAGACTTTATCAAACAAGCTTCCTCCCCCTGCTCCCCACCCCAAGATGCAGTAGGATCCATAAGGAGAGGAAAAAAAAAAAAAATAGTTCACAAATCCCTCCATACTGTGTCTATACTGTCTGGGAGAAGGTAGAAGATAAAATGCTGGAGCCTTTGGCCAAGAGAGATTGGGCAACTTGATCCGGATGCAGCGAGTCCTCATTTTATGTGTAAGGTCGATTTCAGCATCCCTCCTGCTGAAATCTAAAAATGGAGTTAATTTTACCAGGAATGCTGCTGGCCTAGAGAGGTCATTGTTCTTTCTCTGTTACTTTTAATTGCAGGAGTGATCTGAATTAGGCAGGGTACAACCAAACAATCCTATATGGCTAGCATGGGGCCATGCACCAGCCACACCGTGATCATCAAGAGCTCTTTTGACCCTGCTGGTAATGAGTATGGCAGAAAGTCAGTGCACTCTCTCCCTCTCTTTCTCTGTCACAGATTTTAATGCTCCTTCCCTTTGCAAGGAGTTAAGTAACAGGGCTTCACTTCAATGTGTGGTATAACGTGACGCATTTGAGAGCGACACTGCAGGAAGCGCTCGGGGTTCTGGAGTTGCAGAAAAGCAGAGCCAAGCAGGACTCTTTCTTGCTGATGTTACAGCAGCCCCTGCCTTCTCCACAGCTGTGGAGGAATTGATGGTGAAGCAAACTACACACAGAGAGTGTCTTCAAGAGCTGTGGATGCCCATGTTCAAATGAGCCTTAACAATCTCACCAGAAAAGGTGCAACAGATTAACTGGCTGTGGGCAGCATGTGATTTCTGGAAGTTCATAACCCCATCCAATTAAAAACGGCACTTCTGCAGAAAGTCTCCAAAGGCAGGGCTCCTCAGTGAAGCTGATTTCCAGCCTCCTACCCTGGCTGTTTATTCCAGGGACCTGTTAACAAGCACAGGAGGATTCTTTCTGCAGTGGTGGAAAGCAGATTTTGTCATTCTCATTGGAGTTGGAGAAGGGCAAGCTGTGCTGAGACTTCAAAACGAGTCACCCAGACAAATCACGAATTTTGTTTGGGGAGGTGATAAAGGAGCAGGCTAGCAGCAGAGAGTATGTGTGAGGTCAGGGCATCTTTATTAGACTAGGCCAGTGTCAGCCCTGTCAAAATACTGCCTCTGCTTTCATGATACAAAACACTGGCGCTATGCCTTAATTGCAAAACAGGCACTGTTTCACATAGGAGTTTTTCTCCAAATAAACTGAAGGATAAGGTATACTTGCTAAATTTTCAGGTGAGTGGAAATCCAAAAGTTCTGCCATTTTGTATGACAGTATCCAGCCGACGTGATCCAGACATGGTCAGAAAACAATTGTACCTTGCCACTACCTTTTTGGATGCTCAAGCCCACAAGCAGCCTCTGTGGCACTGTCAGGGTGGACAAGCTCCCACAGCGTGACAGAAAGGTGTTGCTCCTCCCTCAGGCTTGGTTACAGCTTGCTCAAGGGTGGATGGTGCTGGCCTGCGCCTATTATTTTGGTGGTTGCTCATTGTTGACAGGACAAAAACCTACCTGTTCTGTAGCAAATATGTCTCCAAGAAACTCCTGCTGGAAATAGGTGTCCTTCTACAACACCAGCTTGTGGGGCAGCTCCGACCCCACTGCAACTGTCACAAGCACAGCGATGATGAGGAAGGCGAGGGCAGCTCTCCTTCACTGCAGGCTACCTGCCTCACCCTCCCAGGGCCTGGAAACAATCATTCACTGACCTCTTCAGAAATGTTTCAATGCAGAGGAAGACATGTTAAAAGACATGTTTTCTTATCCTTTGTTTTTCCTCTCTTGGGATATTGTCTTCTTTCAACATTTTCTGATTGCAGACTTTCTCACCTTTAATTGCTCTTTTTTCCTCCTGCAGACTCTCCAGTTTGTTTCTGATTTCCTGAAAGAAGACCTCATCAGGTCTGAGTACAGGACAGTAATTGCCTTCCCCACTGCAGAGAACTGACCTGCTGTTAACTGCACTAAGTTAACTACTGCTGGCAGATGAGGAGGAGGAATCTGCCTCTGTGCTTTGCCACCAGCCTTATTCTCATCAGGTATGAGCCCACAGAGGTGGAATCAGAGGAGAAACACTACAGACAGTAAAAGGGGCAACTATAGAGAATGGGTGCAGCACTTTGTGAAGTGATTAAAAGGGAATGAGAGGATTAAAATGGGAGACAAACAAGCCGAGCCCCAGAATAGGTGTGCCTGCCAGAACAGAGAGCGGTGAGAATATGTCCTGCTTGGTACACTAGAGAGGTAGAAGGGAAAAGACAGATAAAACTACATTCCTTGGTTTTAAGCTGTTCTCCATTTACCAAGATGGCACACCTCCCTGCTTTGGTGCTTGGGGCCTGGAGTTCGGGAGCTTTTGTTTAATATTCTTCTCTGAGGCCACATTGCTGCCATCCCCAACATCCATATGGAAAGGCAATCATTCTGGTGGGAGATACCTGGAATTCCATTTTGGTCATGTTGCATTTGACAACACAAGGAGGTATCAGAAGGAAAAAAACAAAATGCCTGCCTGCAGGGAGAGGCTCTTGGGGGGAAGCAGAATACAAAGCAACTGATTCACAGAGGAGAGGTAGGAGAGAGTTATCAGCAAAATGAAAACCCACTTCTTGCTTAAAGATAAATCTATGTTGACCGAGTACAGAGACAGAGGTGAAAGTCCCGTGAACATTCAGGGGAAGAAGGACAGAAGAGAAAAATAAGACAAAGAAAGGATCAGCTTGAGACATAGGGAGAGCATTCAGGAGAGGACAGAGCCCTAAGCGCCACCAGGCAATAGAAATCTTAGTGAAGATGGCGAGTGCCAGGCACTGGGCACGTCTGGATACCTAAGCATTTTGGCTGTGTGTGTCTACATGGAAGATGAACTTCTCTGAGAGTCTGGGCACTTAAGTGTTAAACCATACAATCCCAGCTCCCACAAGCAAAAGACTGCTAGTATCGAGAAGCTTCAACCAAAGTCATTAACCTCTGTCAAAAAACATTTCCTTTCCTTGGGGATGTAATCTCTGAGTGGAAAGGTTGAGGAGAGTTTAACTGAGTCCTACCTGCAAATCCCTTATACTCTCGGTTTGTGTGGGAGTCTCACAATCACGTCAGATCCATTTTTAGGGTTTCTATATCTTCTGCATTTCATGCTGTTGCTCAATAATTGTCAGTGTGCAGTTTTGTCAGGAAATAATACTGTTTATTCTCTGAGATACTTTGCATGTTCTTCTTCATGTTTTATAAGCTTCCATCCTGAGTCACTAGTACCTAAGGGATGAAGGCAAAGGGAATAACATGAGGAAAAAATAAAAACAGTTGCTTGGCATTTAGTTTGCGGAAGGAATTACTCTCAGCAGTTTAAGGCTACATTCTTTATTTTGTGAACCTGTTAAAAGTTTTTTTTCAGGGCTGCTGAGATAAATAGAAAAGGATATTTTCAAATATATACCTGAAATTCCTGCTGTAATAGGGGACAGTTCAATGCCAAATAGAAACAACAGAGCAGGTGTTGAAGAAGCAGTGTAATGAATTGAAAATATTTATGCACACTTAACCACCCTAGGCCATAAAGTAGCAACTATAAAGACTGGTGCAGAATGACAGGTGTTGTGTGAGGACAAGGACTGGACAGTTGCTGGGGTATTTCGGATAAGGCTTCCCACAGCCCTGCTTTTGATAAGGTTCAGGCATGGGCAAGTAGGTAAAAAACTTTCTTTGTACTCTTGGTGGAAGTGAAGCCCTCCCAGGAGTTTGATACAGCGAAACCTTACTGTGGGTCTCTGAGCCACAGGCAACGTTGCATGCCAAACTGTGGCTGAGCAAAAGTGACACAGCCAAACAGCCTTGCTCAACTCCAGTCTCTCTGATGTAAGCAAAAGCATGGCTTTACCTGTTACGGCATCTCTTTCAGCACCACCTCTGACCAGGACCTGTAGTGTTTCTTCTTCTTACATGTTTCACCGGCCAGTCAGCTTCTCTTTAGTTACCACATTTAAGACTAAACATGGTCAGATCCTGTATCAGAATCTCCTGCCTATCTCAAGTTCCTTAATATTTCACACTTAAGCTCATGCTGAGCCCCGCAAACTACTTTGACTCTTATCACTTCTTCCAGAAAAGCCTCCCATCTTTGCTCACAGACATCATAGGAGCGACACCGTTTCTTTCATGGCTTCATTCCAACATGGTTAAAAACATCTCTTCTAGCCTGAAATTCGAGTCTGACTTCTATTAGTTCCCTGTATGCCTTTCTTTTCTACACCAAAACCACCCTTCTGGTACTTGTGCTCTAATGTCACTTGTGGGGAGGGGACAAATGAGATCTCTTGAATGTGTTCCAAGCTTGCCTGCACAGGGACTATTGGGCAGGATTATCTGAATTAATGCTTAAAGTGACATTCCTTTTGGAAATCAGCAGTCATAGACTGAAAGGGACTTCTTTTAAGTTTTGCTTCCTTTTCTGGAGGAAGGAACTATTTTATAATGAAGTAAGGTCACACTTTCTGAATGAGGACCTGTAAAAAGCAAACCAGCAGAGCTCAGCCTTCCTAAAATTCATACCTGCAGCTAGTTCAAACAACATTTCCAAACACTGCAACAAAGGAAAGGCCCAATTTCTGCATTTCAAGACAGTTTTTGCCTCTCTCTCCCAACCCCCCACTTCCACACGATTATCTCTTTTCTGCAGTATTTCCTGTGGTCATGGACAAATGCTGTATTCCTGTACTGAATTTTCAGCATCACATTTCTAGTCTTCATTTCTCAATTGCATATCTCTTCAAAGACAGCATTAGATCAACCTGCTGTGGCATCAACTGCATGTTCATATTTCAGCTGTTTTATCCACTCTGATCCCCAAACTACTTTCCAGGCTGCAATCCCACACTCTGCAGGTCAGGCCACTGTTCCCTGTCCGTACATGCACAGCCTTGCACCGAACAGTAGCAACCCATTTGTCTTCAAATGGCTTACTGAATAATCCTGATTGCTCCTTTTGTACAACAGTTTTTGCCCCTGGTTTTGCAACCATTGTGCCTGACACTGTGTCAGCTGTATTTTTCAGTGAGTTTGTATTTTCTTTCCGACATTGGGAAAGATACAGAATAGGCTCAATAGCAAATTTTATAGAACACACTGAAATGACATGTATTTATGATAACTTCCCTTAGAAACTATTTGTGTCAGCTAGCCAGTTCCTAGTGCCTACACATTTCAGTGCCAAATAGCACATGTTTCTGTATCAGAAACATAATGGTATAAGATCAGAATCATTACAAAGAATTTTATACCTCCATGGCTGCCTTCATCAGCCAAACATAATCTGAAGGAACGAAATAAATTCTGTTTGACAAGTCCTATTTTGCATAAGACTATGTTGACTGACATTAATTATATTCCTGCCCTTTATTTCTCTACTAATTGAATCCGGTATCAATTTTTCCATTATTTTGCGCAGAAATGATGTCAGGTCAACTGGTCTGTAATTTTCTGGGTCATCTTGTTTACCTACTAATAGCCAGCTTCCAGTCTTCAGATATTTTGTCAGTGTTCCAAATATTTTAATAGAATATCAGTAAAATGTTTTCTTTTTCTGTGAGGCAGGGGAAGTTGCTTCTTTCTTTCTTTTGAGATCATGGGAACAAGTTACTTAGAGTGCTGATTGAAAATCCCAGTTGATTTATCCCTAGTTTGCAACAGAGTAGGCAGCACTTCATGCTGCTTCTTCCAAACACAGAAGATAGAGATAACTGGAATACCTTTACCTCTCTTTGCCACTCCCATGTAAGAACTTACTGGCCTTATATGGCCCAAACCGCCTTGGTCCAACTAAGCATGAAATTTCTTCTGATGACCCTGGTCTTCCTCATTAACTTTTTTATCCCTCAAAATAATCCACTTACACAGTCATGCCTATTTTCCTCCCTCTCCCATCCGTTTTTCATCTTCTGTTTTATCTTCATCTGCAGCCTTCACTCATTGCCGTTAAGACTCTTACACAAACCATCCTGGATTCGCAGCTTTCAGGGTCAGCAAATACCTTTTACTAAGATCACCACACACTCATTAACAGCTCTACCCCCACTCTTGTGCTGGTTTCCAGTGCTGGATGGTTCTTAAATTTGCTTTCCTCTTTCCCCTCTTATCCACCCGCAGGAATATACTTTACATGCAGAATTATTGCATGTGCTTTTCTGTGTTTTTCTCCCCTCACTCCATGAAAAGCTACACTCTCCCCTGACACATGCACAACTGCAGCATCCCCTCCCTTACGTCTGTGCTGGCATTTCCTTGCTGTGTCTCCCTCTCCATTCCCAGACTCAGTATCAGCCCTACATATGATCTCAGATTCTCGCTCACCCTGTCTGTTGTTTCCGTCACACTCTCTGCTGCCCCACAGAGATGCTGTGATGCAGGGAGACATTATTTCTACATGCAGCAAATCCCGAGCGTGGCACGCTCCTCTGCTCATCTCACAGAAAACAATAAGGCTGGCAACCTGGTGTCTTTGCAAGTGCTTTGCAGCTGATGTGAAAGAGCTATTCCAAAAGCATCTTTGAGGAAGCACAAAATGGCTCAACTTAATTTTACTGGCATTGATGTTATTGCTCTATGAAATGAATGAAAATTATTTTAGGAGCTTTCCGTGTTTTCCCAAAGTTTAAGAATGAGGTGTGGAATATTGCTGTTTCAGAAAGAGGAGGTTTGGGAGACACTGTGCAAGAACATGACAAATGGCACCTAAAGATAGTCTGTGAAGATATAAATATCACATTTGGAGGCTTTTTCTTTAAATGATTCCCAACATTGACTTACAGATATATCTCCCAAGGCTTTGATTGCTGCTGTGGAGACACATTTTGGTGATGAAACCAGTATAAAATATGTATGTATAATTTTTAAATCTAGGTTTTAAACTTCCTAGTATAGAAAATTCATGTTCTTGGAGGATTCCACATTGAGCCTTATGACTTGCTTGATGTAACTCATCTGAACTCTTGGCTGACTTTGAGCTTGGCTCTCAGTTTTGTAAGGGCTATGGAGACCTTTCATGAAAGTTCATCCCTAAGTGCATAATGAAAGGACGCTGGCACATCAGGTTTTTTGAAAGATCATGTAAGTAATTAAAAATCATAACCATTTCTTTATGCTTTTCTTGGAAATTACCAACCTTCCAGCAGCTTTGGCTCACCCCTAAATTTCACACTCCCAAGATCCCATTCTGGGCAACTGGGTATTACTAATTTCTTATCTCTGGACCTTTGCATCGCTGAATACACAAGCCTTCCTGGTTCTGGTAAGAGCCAACTGTGATTAATATCTCAATGCAGCTCTTAGACTCTGCATAGTAGCTCTCGTGTCATGGGGTAGAAAGGTAGTTTATGCAGACAGAGTAAAGCAGAGGGAAGTGGTTCAGCCCACCACACAGACCCTGTTCAAGTGCCTCGAGGAACTGGCCTGTTGTGTTGGTTGATACTTTTAAAGCCTGTTCTCTCAATGCCTTGATCCTTCTGTTAAGAAAAAGTGATACTTCTGCTTGCAAGGGGAAGAGCACAAACTGTCATGCCCCACCAGAGACACTCAGGGTCACCACTACTGACTGATGTGACATCTCTGTTACAGGCCTGTGTCAGGAAAAAATCAGAGGCTATGGCTTGTAGCAAGAGCCTGAAGGCTTTCAGCTGGGACCACCAGAGCATGTAGAGCTGGAACGTGGGTGAGAGTGAAATGGCAACCCTGGCAGTGATTTGCAAGTGCATACTGCAGTATATAATCCTCTGTCATTATGCCTGAAGTTTGTCCTAAAAGGTGACATTCATCTCCACACAAACCACCTTTCCAGAGGTTACAGGGCACTTGCAGGGCCTGTGGCTTACATGATGGTGGTGCCTTGCGATGAACTACCACACAGTGACGGCCGACCTGCTTGCCCTGAGCCAGCTGCAGAAACAGGCACAGATGTTACCGTGCCAGTGATCCCCTTGCCCTAAGGAGACCTTCTTAGCAAATCCTACGTATCTTGGGTGTATGCTGTGCCAGCGTGACCACTCCTCTTCCAGAAGCCAAGGGACCTCTGACCACAGACAGGGACAAGCAGCATGCTGCCAGCAGATGACCTCCCTTGGAGACCTGTGTGCAGGGCAGCACTGCACAGCCTGCGCTGATCAGCAGGCTTTATCTGGAGGGTTCCAGCAGAGACCAAACAAAGTGAAGGGCAGGCCCCTGTGTTAGAGGATAAGGGGTCACGTATCAGTAAATACTCCTGGCAGATGGTATTTCTGACTGCCTTGCTAACAGCTCCGGGAGGCACATCCTCCTGTGGAACAGGGGGAAGAAACTGCAAAGATCTTGATTAAGTGTTTGTGAAAGGCAAGTGCCAGTACCAAGAGGCTCCAGGTCTGCTGCAGAAGAAGGAGTGAAGTCCCTTTCTGTCACTGGAGTCATGCTATGGTAAACCCAGCCCCAGGACCTCGGGCACATCTGCAGAGTCCAGTGTGTTTGGGGACTTACAGAGTCTCAGAACCCTGGTAAACCCAGCCCCAGGACCTCGGGCACACCTGCAGAGTCCAGTGTGTTTGGGGACTTCCAGAGTCTCAGATCCCTTTTTCTCTGATTACAAGAACCTCCTCAGGAAGAATCTCCCAGGTCATTTCTCGAATAAATGTCATCCTGGTTAGATCCTGTGGCAGAAACTGAGCTAAAAGGTGACCCCACCGCTAGCAGTTCCCAGCTCCATTTTAGCTGAGAGGCTGTTATATCTCAGCCTCTCACTGGCTAGATGCTATTTCTAACCTGTCCAGTGCTGCATTATGTCAAAGGCCATTATTTATTCAGGAGAACTAGAGGGTGAGATAGCATCCCAGTTCTGTGACGGGGATCAATAGGTGCCTTTTCTATAATGACAGAAACTTTTTTTTTCGTTCTAAGGCCTCAATTCTGAGCACTTAGAGAATCGTTTCTAATGCTGCACCATTAGGGATTGTTAGAAACATCAAAGCACTACTAAATGATCTATTAAAAAACACTATTGTTGCAACTGCTATTATGCTAATCTATGTATGATCTTGTTATTTGACATAGTCACAAACTCCCAAAGCTAAAGAAGGCTAACTGCATTAAGACAAGGAAAATAGAGTGTCATGGAAAATTAGTTACCTGTTAGTACAGACAGTCTTATTTTCTTTCTTTATCTTAACTTTGCAGGCCAATGGCTTCTTTCTCTTAGCTGCTTCTGGGAAACAGGAAAACAAGATGCAACACGGTCAATTATACACAGCTGCACATCTCACTTTCCCCTCAAAAAGAGCAACCACCACAAAAATCACTCCACACAAAACAGCCACCTTGTTCCTTGGCCAAGTAAAGCAAAACATCTACACCACTACTGCTACTACTACTACGACTACTACGACTACGACTACTAGTACTACTACTACTACTATTGATCTAATAAAATGTGCCTTATACTGGTAGAATCAGCCAACGGGGGTAAAGTGCAGTTTATTTTGGAAAAAAACCAAACCAAACCAAAACCCATGAAAGAAGACCAAAGGGAGAAGGACTAATCCTGCATCTTTGGAACCTGGTGCAATACAAACCCAATCATACCATTCAGCAGCCCTGGGAAAACTAGGGGCATCCTTGGATGTCCTTGAAAATCATAAGGGTTCTCAAAAATGAGTGAACAAGCTCAGCATCAGTTACACAGGTATATAATTTCACTATCCTTTCTTTAAAGAGAGTAACAGAAATAAAATAATGGGAAAAAAGCAATTGCATCAGATTAAGTTCTGTATTTAATGGAGAGAAGAGATGGTCACCACAAGAACAAGGAAGTAAGTGTTTACCCTCTGCTAATTGATTCTTTTCTATTAGGTATTTTCCAGTAGAATATACATTAAAAATCTCTACAAACCACACAATAACGAGGATGGTTTTTTTAGTGCCAGGGGTATGGAGACACTCCAGAGGAAGCTCAGCTGTTCCTTAGACAAGCTGCTATCTATACTCACAAGAGAAAGAGACTGCCAAAAAGCATTGTGAAGGCGGAAAACCCAGAGTACACAATTTCTCTTGTACCAGGCGGAGCTGGCAGCAGAACCTAGGAATAAGGCAGCAAATAAGAGAAGCTTCAGGCTAGTGTCTGTTTTCTTTGGGTCTGTGAAAGAACTCTGCATGTAACTGAGAGTGAATCAAAGCTGTCCCGTTGTTACTGCGCTCACTGGTATATGAACCTGCAAGCCAAAGAGGGCAAGAGTTGTTTTGTCTCCAATACATAATGAAAATAAGGAAAAACTCAAATGTGAACGTGCATGAGATGGCACTCTGAGGGGGTGGAAGAAGGAGGGAAATATGCACTGATTTGTGTTAGAAAGTTGCATGTAGCATTGCTCAGACAGTGAGATTTGTTCCCTTGGGAACTCCATTCAGAAAGGGCCAGGATGGAGGGGCAATATCCTACACCATGCAATAGCAAAACCAACAAGAACTGCTCTCAGGAGAAAAAGAAGAAACACAGGGTTGCTGTCAAGAAAACAAGCCAACACACAAACCCCCAGGTTCTTTGAGAACTGCAAACCTTCCCAGATTAAAAAGAGCCAATACAAGTCTCTGGGGAAACCCTACACATCCTGAGGTGCCTGCGTGCATGCCTGGGAGAATGGCAGCTCTTGCCCAGGAAGCAGGGCCACACACCCAACAGATTTGCCAGCAGAGAACAGGACAGCCGGGCTTCCTGAGGAGCACCCCAGAGCAAGGATGCTGATCTGAGAGGAACGCTGGTGTTAGGTGGAGGCAGACATGCAAGGCTGTTGCCTGGTCTTCCACAACAGCCCGTGGGGAGATGCGGCTCTCCCCACTACAGGGACGCAGCAAACTGCCTGCCGTTACCCGCAAAGACAACCTGAACAGCTAGCTCAGAGCCTGCGTGGTGCTGTAGCCAAGTACAGGTGAGGTGAACCCCTAACCAGCAATCTCCCTTGCTGCCCCCCTACAACTCTTCCTCTCCAGAGTGAAGGGCAGCAGGGAGAAATACAGAGACTGTTTCCTTCCTGGCCCCAGAAGCATCCCAGTCCTGGCCCACCACAAATAGGTAAATGCCTTGTGCTGTCATCTATCAGTCTGGGATTAAGGCTGCGAAAAAACACTTGAATCAGGAATTAGAGGCTGAGATTATCATCACTATTACCCAGGGTGCAACCTGTGGTCCCTTAACTAAAGGAAGAGTTACTGTCATGGGTTAACAGGAGATGGTTGTTATAGGTCAGACTTAACCTTTGCTTTACCTCTTTCTCAGCACTTAGCAATAACATTGCATTAGTGTATTTTGTTATGTAATTGCAGAACATATTTTATTTCTATACAAATTTTACTATATTTTATTAATTTATCTTACAATGAAATGCAATAATTTTCTGTAATATTCCTCCCACTACTTAACCTACTTAACAAATTTCAACTCCCTGCAACATAATGCATATAAAATTGATTTTAATTTCAACAGCAGTGAAAGCATTTTTATTCTTTGCAATTTTATTGCAGACATTTTAGATATTTTTCACATACTGGAAATCAATAATGCATGGTCTGAGATCAAATACAAAGCTATGATCCTCCAGACTGAGCAGTTTTGCTTTTAAATTCTTAAAATGTAATATCAAGGGAGATAATCAGTTTAAAAAAAGATACAGGGAGTCTTTTGTTTCTAATGTGTTATTTGACCCAAATCTTCATTTAAAAAATAAATTGGCCAGGTGCAGTCCATATTCTTAAGCATAAAGCAGCCAAATGTCCAGTGATTTGTAATGCTTAAGAGTATGTACTGCACCTGCAATATGCAGGTTTTTAGGGGATAAAAAATTGAAGTGCTTTACTTCCTACAGCTGAGGATAAATATTGCAATACTCTATAGCAGAAATGCAGGAGCCAGCACTGGAATTGTTATAGCATATAGTAGGTTTAAAAGGGAATAGGCTCTACCATGACAGATGCAATAGGCACTCACACATTTCTGCAACAAATACACGGGCCAGACAGAAGGTGAGAAGAAAAAAATGAAGTATTTAAGAACATCTGCTGACTGGCAGTAAAGTAAAGTAAAATGTTTAGGTTGCTGAAAATCCTGACCTGTGTCTAGTCTACAAAATAACATCAGCAATAAAATATATGTGTCCCTGTATGGAACCAGGCTGGAGTACAAGGGGAAAGAGTCAGGAGAAATATTTTGCGGTCTTGATCTGCGTACCTGTGCACTTATCACTTATGCACTTGCTATGTACAAAGCTGCTATTAGCAGAAGTGCTCAGTCCAGCCCTGCTCCTGATTCTTTTCCTATTTGAATTAAATCAGCATCCTAAGAAATGACAGGACATACATCCTTGCCCCTGCCTTCGAAGAACGAAGGTCATGCAACCTCCAGCAACAAGTGTGAGAAACACCCAGCTGATGCACTTTTCTATGAGTGACGCCTATCACCATCTCGCCTTGGGCAATAATTTAGTCTAACATCCTCGGGCATATACAAAAGGCTCAGAAAACAAAAAAATGTCATCTGGATCACTGGTGGGTTTTTGAGCCCACAGTTGAGATGAGGTTTCTTATTGTGGACTCTGTCTGCCTCTGAAAAAAAAAAGAGCAGACCCACTCAAAATGTTTCCCTTCTGGATTTACTGTTTTAAATTTTAAATGTGGTCTGACAAAAAAATTCTGGACCTGCGGTTGGGAATATTTTCAGAAAGTTTTGCTTGTTTGATCAGCACAACACTTCAGCCAAGTGAGTTGGTACTTGGTCTATGCTGTTGTTTTTCCCACTTCACATGTTTTTCCAATTGCACACTTTCCTTGTTCTACTGCTGAAGGGAGAGCTCCCCACTCTGCCTTCCAGGGAAAGGAGTCCCTTGATGGGAAAGCGAGCCGCAGAATTGTCACGGGTGAGTAGGGAACAGGGTGGGCACAGGGCATGTTGTCCTTCATGCAGGGAATTCACTTTGGTAGCCTGACCTGATAGGTTAAACAGACTCCCAAGCCCAGCTGGACAACCTCGCAGAGTGGCCTCCAAGTGGCTACCTTACTATTGCTGGTTTCGTCATGTTCAGGAGTAAAGATTATTTAGTGCTTAGCCATGATTATTGCATTTCTTTTCTTCAGCTTCACAACTTGCCAGCTGGGGAAGAAAAGTCAGGATGACAAAATCTTCACTCTAAAACTGACTGGTTTCATCACAGATGTGGGGATTTTTCACACTGCAGCCACACAGAAAGTGAGAGTCCTTAGCAATGCTTGCAGAAGAGCTGGGTGCTCTCTAGGATTCTCCTAGGCAGGGTCTGGTCCCTCCCTACTGACAAGGCAGAAAATCCCTATGGAGGATCATGCCTCTTCTTCTGATAGATGCCATTTACTGAACAGGAGGCAGCAGAAATCTCACCAAAAAGGCAAGCAGGTCAAGATCAAGAACAGGCTAAAGTTTTGAAAGCAGCAGGGTTTGTTGCATCAGGTTCTTTGGATGGACCACCTGGAGACGAACTTGCACCCTGCACCTTGATGATCAGAGCTGCATCCTGAAGTACCAGTGTTGCAACCCTTGTAGCAGTACCAGGATAAACCCTAACCAAGAGCAGTAACACAAGGAGGTTACCTGTTGGGTGTGACAGCAAAGTAATGCATCCCAGCCACTAAACCCTGCAAAAGCACTGAGCTTCCCCTGGGCTTGGCAGTGCCCTCAGCACCACCAGTTCCTGAAGTCTTTGCAGTGGCGAGGAAACCTCTGTTGTTTTATGTTACTAAAGCAAAGGGAGGTAAAACAGAGAAGTTTGAGCAGTTAGGAGAGAAATCCCTTTCCCCTCCAGCCCCAAGCCCATGACTTTTAACGACGTCTTAGAAATCTGGAGACATAGCCGTGATTTTTGAACAATAGAGATGATAACCTTCATCCCCCCAGTCTCAGAATAGGGGGCCAAACAGATGAATAACTGATTATTGAGTCATTAGGATGTTTCCCCGTAGGACTGTTTTTGCATGTTTTTCCGAAGTTTCCAGTTTTTGCTCATGACTGCTTCACAGTTTGCTTGGCATTCTGTAAAAACACCAAAAGCTAGCAAGAAGAAGCTTCTAGCAGTGAGGATTTAGCAATTAATTATATGAACACCATCCAAAAGCTTTCACAAAATCAGCCTAATACTCTCTCTTATTTTCTTTTTGTAAATCGTTACCTTGATTCTAATTTATTTCTTCAAAGATGTTTTTACTAGTTCTGTCTTTGACTTCCTACAGCAAAACCATAAAGACTACAATCCTACAAGGACTTAACATAGGCTGATTTCTAAGGAAGTATGTCTTTACTGGTCCTTTCAGTTAATCATTAAGCAAGTGCCTTAATGAGCTGGAGAAAGTATCACACAAAAAGATCATAAAACAATCTGTGTGCAAGGAGGCAGGGGGGGATTTGATTTTTAGAGATGTGTAGGGTTTTTTATAACAAACAAAGAAATTAATACCATGAAACATCTCATTAAGTGCCTTGAACTTCTTTCCAACAAATCATGTAGTTTCCACAAGTTTATTGTGCACTGTATTGATGAAAACTAGGCTTTGGCGAATACTACTGTAATGGCAGATATTTTTTCCTAATACGTTTCAGAAAGCTAGCAGCTGTATGATAACAAAACCCAGCTAATTGGAAGTGTTCATGTAGCAGCAGTGAAAGCCGTTCCCAAGTCCCTGAGCCACACACTGACAGTGAGAGAAGAAAAACTGCATTTCCCCTGCAAGGCTTTACAGTCCCACTGCGAGGGTCTGGTACCTAAGGGGCCCGAATACAGTGTGCAGCCGCCCGAGACTTGGTAAGGAGCTCTCTGGCAGGCAGGGGGTTGCATCCCCTGTGCCCACAGGGACCTGGCAGTACACCCCAAGCCTGGCCCACCCTCCCTCTGCACGGAGGCATCCGCACCCCCCTCACCCCTCCCCATCCCACGTGGGAGAGACTGCAGCCCCATCCCTCTCCCACACACCTCCTCCCACCCACCCGCTCTCCGGCATGTCTCACAACCAAAGAGCTCAGGCAGGGTCGTTAATGAAGCCAGCTGAAAATTACTTCTGGGTGGGAATCTCTAAAGCTCGGGGTTTAATAGTTCTCATGATTTACTTTTTTTAAAATGAAAACTCCAAATCTTAAATAAATTAGTAAAATATCAGTGGAAACCGTTCCTGAGAAGAGCTTCAGTCCTTCCTTGACATTTTTAATATCCAAAGCTGGAGTATTTTTAAAATATTGTCTCTTTTTTTTGAACCAAAACTGCTTACCCAACATTGGAAGGGACTTCTGTTTCATAAGAAATGAAGATACCATGGCAACCATAACAGTTGTTTGCATTTTGGCTAAGAAACCAATTTTCCACTGAACAAAGCAAGTCCTGGTGGAGGGTTTTCACCTCATTTTTAACAGGAAAAGCCTGCCTACCTAGGGCCATGTGAAACACATTGCATGCTTAATCACGTATCCCAGACAACTAGATGGACAAATAACCATCATAACTAGAGAACAGTAAAAGTTACACAAAACTAAGTGTGGGATTTCTTTGCCCGCTGGATGTTGGAGGATGAAAGAGCGAGGTGCCTACTAAACTATAGCTGTTACTCAGCCTCTTCTCTAAATGGCAGTCGCTTCTCATGTTTTGTATTATGAATGGAAAATAATAAAATAGGTCTTGCTGTATGCAACTGCTGGGTGGTATTTATTTATAGCTCTACTGGGGATAGTGTGACGGGCTGGGCAATGCAGTATTAATCATCTCTCCAGCGAGGAGCAGGAAAGAATTCTCAGAATAAGAATTAGGCATTAAGAACCATATTCTATCTATTTGGGAAAATCATACACTGGGCAGGGTGGAGCAAGGGGAGGACTGTGCCCTGCACATCCTAGAGGCAGCATATACTGCAGAGGAGGATATGACATGCTCCTCTCAGGCAGACAGCTCTGCGGGGTGCTGCAGAGGGCACAGCAGAGCTGGAAGAACTGAACATTGCTTTCTTCCCATGCCCTGCCTTCCTCTGCTGGAAACGGCCATGGAGCAAAGGCGAAGTAGCATCCCTGCCTGCCAGGAAATGGAGGAGACCCCTGCTTCACAGAAAGGCCAGGTATGGTGTTGGCCCAGGTGCTGGTGTCGCATGGTTGCCCGGGGCTAGAAGACTTACAGCTATGAAAAGGTAGCTAAAGCACTGAATAAACCTGCAAAAGGGTCCTGGAGCACTAGGAACTCTGCAGCACAAAAATAATAAAAAAAAGGAAGTCATCACATAAACCTAAACGAGCAGCCCAGACACCGCTGAACCTGACGAGAGCTTGCCAGGGACAAGCAGCAGGTCAAACTGCAGCCTGGGGAGTCCAGTGCCCTGCAACCACAAAGCCCAGAGCCAGAAAGGAAAAAGCCAGAGCAGTGCAGCAGGGATGTTTGAAACCAGGTGCCTGAAGCAGTGGCAGCCAGAAGGTAAGGTGCAAATGGAGTAGGGAGAGAAAAAGGCCACAGCTCCCACCAGGGCACCCTGAGCCTCCTGAAAGCAGGGATGCTAGCGGGGGCTGGCGGCCCTACACAGCTCTGCAAGGATGGGGACTTAGGGGTACTAAGCAACTCTGAAAACCACAGGGAATGGTATTCCAGCAGCACATGGCTGTGCTACAGGATATCTGCCAACACTGCCAGAATGCCCTTATTACTGCTACAGGCTGATCAAACTAGCGAGAACGAAGAGAGAGGGTGGAAATGGGGGTCAGGCACGTACAACAGATCAGAACCACAATGTTCGATATCCTATAAATTTGTAAATAGAAGTGCTAGTATTTAGCTGCCAAAATGTTAATTAAGCTGAATAACTTTCAAACTCTGCAAGAGCACATTTTAGGCTGGTATTTCTTTGAAGTGAGTGTATTTCCAGGCTAGCTTTTCATCGCAGTATCTCAGCACCACTGAAAGAAACGCCCATTGTGCACGTCTCATTTTTCTTTAGGAACTACAAAGCAAATAGGGTGCTGGCTGAGTGCACCTCCACAAAGTAAAGCAGCGTTACATCTCAGCTCTTCCTTGCATCAAGCCAGCTCCAGTGCCAGATTTCCAAAAACAGATACTGCTCACTCTCCCACAAGACATTCCCCTGTGCGAAAACGGAATTATGATTTAACCAATATTACACACTCATGGTGGAGTGAGACGTGCCTGGAATACAAAGAGATGGCAGATGCCACCTCCATAGAAGCCAGGAGGGACAACATGTAGGGCTTACATGTCAAAACTGCACACAGGCGTGGCTCCTTTAAACACCCTGGGAGAAATACTGCATGCAGAAATGCAGAGCAGCCACTGCATCTCCCAGTGGCTGTTTTGTACCACCATGGCTGTAGGAACCAGTTTACACTAGCACACAAGTGCTGATGTGCAAATAGCTGCTGGGCAGACTCTACAAGTGTGACAATCTGTAACCTATGGTCCCAAAATTTTGCAAATGAATGGTATCTGTTTTAGAAACAGGGCTGTCTTCTTAATTGGTCAAATGGGCTTATAGTGCAGATACCTAGGCTATCACCTTGAAATGAAGTCCAAAGAAGAAAGAGTTCAAAGATCAGAGATGGGTTACAACGTGCTCACAGACAGGCTCAGTCAGTAATGAGGGTACTGAGAAACAGGAGAGGTCACCAGTAAAATGTCCCTGCCACTTTCACACCACATAAAACGGGTTATAATTGCACTCCACAGGGTCCTCGCTCCTGCTGTACGGAGCTGTGTGTTTCAGCTCTGCAGCTGGGAGAGGTTTGACGGAAGACACAGGAACAGTACCTAGCTGCTTTAGGCTCCTGACGTGCTTGGGGTCCCTCTGAGAGCTTCAACCCAAGTAACTTGTTGGCAGAGAGGGAAGCTGAGGACCAAGCCTATCTGGTCAGACCTCTGACTCCGTGAGTGTCCAGACCTGGTTTCTTAATTTGATATTTAATTTTGATCAGCACTTCTTAGGGCATGCTTGTGTCAGGGCCTCAAAGTCGGCAGCTCTGCCCTGCTCCCCATGCTGCACACATGGCTGTCCTCTTGGGGCGCACCGGGGAAGAGCCAGCTCCCACCCCAGCAGCCACAGCAGTGTGTCTGCAGGAAATGCAGCAAAAGCCTGAAGCCCAAAATCCCTCTGTGAAATCCTCACTGCATTTATCAAGTGCTGGCCTACCTTGGCTCCCTCCTTGTCCTCAGCCCCACTGTCACAGGAGACTGCAGTATAACTGCAGCCCTGCCACCCACCATTGCCCTTGAAAGTCAGCACCCCCCTTGGCTCGTGCCTCCCTGTGCACAGCTGGAAAGTCAGGCAAACTCTTCTCTCGTCTCAGACACCAGTTCAAAGTCATAGTGTGGCCAGGAACCCAAAGCAGGGCTCAATTTTTCAAGACAAATTTCAGGACGGTGTACCCAAAAAGGTGCACTGAGCCTGCCCCCTAGGACCGTGACGTGGGCTGGAGGCTCTCGGGTGTCCCCTGAACTGCTGCTGAAGGTCTTCCCTGGGGTTAATGAACCCCAGCAAAGAACCAGGACCCACATGTTAGGCGTGATTGGCAAGTGAGCATGAAACGAGCTGAAAGGGAGGACCAACGGAAGGATACAAGCAATAGGAATATAATTATGCAGTGATTCATCTTGGGCATGCTTACACACTAGGAGGAGGGGGGCAGGAAAAGAAGGGGAACTGAGCCTTTTTTTTTTGTTTTGGACAGGAGAGGAATACTGCAGAAGAAAATTTGAAGGAGTGATTCAAAGGCGACATAGGTGGATATACTGCAAGGATCAAGGAAAGTGAAACAACCCTTTGATTCTGCAGGAGCAATACAGAACTGTGCTTCTACAGTGTGCAGTGAACACGTTACTGAGATCACAGATTAAGGGGGTTAGCAGGCATTTACAATCCTATCCTGAGCAGCTGCTTTTCTCTCTTTGTAGCATTAACCTTCATGAAACATAGAAGCATTCACCAACCTGAAGGAAAACTGTGGGATGAGAATTTTCATAGGCAGCCCACCAGTAGCCTATAAATATATTTGAGTAGTGGCAGAGGCAGATTTTAAGCACATACAAAAGATTACATTTGGGAGATCTTTAAAGCATTGCAGAGCAGGTGAACTGCTTAAAAACCTTAAATTGTCATTTTGAATTAAATGCTCATACCTACTGTATTTATCAAGGCAAATTACAGGCAGTTGTTACAGGCAGCTGGGGAAAGTGATACAGAGAACACTCCCTGTGAACTGTGCGTGATCAGCCCAGTGGAGTATGAGTGATCAGGACTCAGAAGCAGTGTGTTATTCTACAAGTCCATCACTCAGATCCAGCAACAGGGCTGCCAATGGACAAAGCAGCAGGTTTGCCTTCTCTTCAAGAGCCCCAAGCTCACTTCTCTGGCCATCGTCCTCTCATGACCTCCTGCTCCACCCGGTGCAGATCACCCTCGAGAGCTTGCAGGGGACACAGATGCCCTCCAAAAAACAGCCTTCCCACTTCAGTTCCATCCAGCCATACCACACACTGGGGGAAGTCACACTGACAAATACCTCCACAGTCCTGCACAGGCACTCACCAGGATGGCTTGTGGTCCTTGCATCTGTACAGGTGGCCTAAGAGTACACCCCCCTTTTGAAAATGCAGATAAAATTTACAGCCAGATCTGATGGCAACATGTCTGGAACCACACGCGTGTTGGTCAGTTGCCTAGTGTATGGTTCTTCTATTTTTAAAACTTCTAAAAAACAATCATGGTGAATAGATGGTAAATGAATAAAGGTTGATTTTTTTATGCTTCTGCCAAATTAATTACAAATGAGCAGCAAAATAAATCCAAAGGGCTATCATCCCATCTACCAATCAATAAGTTGAAAGTATAAATATACTAGAATGATATAAAGTGCCTGTGGCACACACACAAACCCAGTGAGCTAAAAAAGGAAGGAAAACATTTCCAGTCTTCATCTGGAGAGATGCCACAGATTTCATCAGGCTAAGCTGAAGGGGATGAGGTTTTGTAACTACATGATTTTTACAGACAGAGACCCCTGTCTTGTGTTTTGTCAGCAATCTACCCAGGGGGAAATATTTTCTCATAGCCACTAAGGAACATTGCTGGTCGTGTGTATGCATGTCCTATATCAAAACTAATGACCCAAGCAGTCTTAATGACTTCAGCAAGGGCAGGAGGCTTCTCTTCAAATACATAGTAAAGTGCTTGGATAAGAGCCTAACTTAACAGAGACAGGCAAGCCCAAAGATGAGACGTTGCATACATCAGTTTACAGCAAAATCCTAATGCAAGGTGTTTAAAATGCATTGTGCAGAAAAAGACAACCAGGTAAACATCTTTTGCACAGTGATACCGCAAGAGCTGCAGTCTGAAAACAAATTTTGTGTCTCATAATCCAGTCCAAGAAACATTTGAGAGGTGTGAAAGAAACGGTACCAAGACAGCAACACTATTCCTGCTCAGTGCCAAACTACCACACTTCTCTCTTGGTAGAAAAGAATGCCAGATCAGGAACAATCTCTGGCTGTTGCAGAAGCAATCCATGTGGCACCCAGAGTTGACTTCACCTCCCTCTGAAATGACTGGGAAGCTCTCAAATGCACTCCCACATACAGGTCAGTGCAACTGCTGGACTCCCCACAGAGTCCACGCTGCTCAGGCCAGTCTCCTTGAGACCCAGTGGCTGGCAGCTCCTCATAAAAACTTCTCATAATTTACCACCATCCCTGTTTCCCCAATGGAAACAACCAGCAGAGATTTCATATTGTGCCTGCATTTGCTAATAAGCTGTACAGATCAAGCAAAGACAGACGTAGCACATCATCCACTGCAGTCCCTTGCAAAACACAAGGCTTGAGGATGTTTTCAAATAGTCCCAGAAGGCTTAGCTTTGCTTTGTTTTAAATTTTGTCTCTTTATTCTATGCTCCACCTCTAAGGAGTTCTCTTTATTTATGGATCAGTTTTTTCCTTCTCAAAGCCCAGCAGGGCTTTAGCAGACCAAGTGTGAACACACATTTTAGTCTTCTCCATAATAAATGCAGAAAATTCATGAGCTGAGAGCTGTCTGTGGTAAACCTGAAGACTGTAACTCAGCCACAGGCTCCTCCACCTCTGCCTTCAAGACAGACAAGCTGCAATCACACCCCTGTACTTAGCCAGACTCTCAGCCTTCACAATTTCATAGGTTCCACATCAGCCTCACAGACCGTCATTCCTTGGCTGTTACCTCCAGCCTCTTAATAGGTTTTTAGAAGTTTGTTGCCAAGCCCTGAATGCAGCAGCTGAACTGGAGTAGGTACAGACAGTGCCTACTTTCTCCTTTTTCCAAGACACAGTGCTTTTGCTCAGGCAGGGCAGGGAATGCAGCATAGTCATTGCTAATTGACAACAGTGCCTTGCTCACACCTCCAGGTCCATGCTTCCCACATTGTTCTCACCCACAGAGAATTTGTGTGCGCCCCATTTCAGATTACTTTATATTTTCTCTATTTCAATGTCACTCTGTAAATTTTTGCTCCTTTCTTTCCCAGATTTTGCAATACCCACATGGTGCTATTTCCCTGTCCTCATTACTCTTCCTATCCTTACTCTACACTGGACCAGCCATAAACATCATCCACATAAAGAGCTGTGCTCCCTTTCTAGGTCACCGTTAAGGACAGCAGAATCAGCTATTGAACACGTGAGGTAGCCCCATCATATGTGTGCTCTTGAACTGCTCATTTAAGAGACATAGGTTGGGTAATGCTGCATCAAACAGAAAGGCATTTGTGTAAGGGAACCCAAAGCCACCTTCCTCCTTTCCTCCCTCCCTCCCTCCCTCCCTCCCTTTCTCCTTCTCTGCTCTCTTCCTTCTTCTTTTTCACTCCTTCCTCCTCTCTCTCCATATCCACACTATATTTTTAAGTCTTGCTTTGCACATCATTGCATTGCTGCTATGGGATCACATTTGTACTTTCCTTCCTACACCCAGCTTGGACCTAATTTGTTATACTTCTTTCATCTGTGTCAGTCTACCAGTCTATCCCAGGAAGAGGGCTTTCATCTCAGTGGTGCCAAACAAACCAACAAATAAATAAATAACAGGCCAGAGCTTCATCTGATGCAGCTCAGCAGAGAAGTCCTTTAACTTCACTGGAGCTGTGCAGATTTATGGCAGCTGAGAGTCTGAGTGCTACTCATCTCATGGAGGCATTCTTCGTCATTCCACCATGACCACCTGGATCAGCCTCCCTGACAGACTGCTATCACCACACATCACCACTAACTTCATCATACCACTTAATTAACCTGCATTCGTCTTAGTGGGTCACAAATCCCAAAACAGACACGCTGTCCTTGGGATTATTCATGGGCTGTAGCCCAGCCACCTCCAACCACCTTCTTCAGCACCTCTGTGAAGGAAGGAAACTGGAGTCTTTAAATGCACGTGAAAGGGCAATATGAGCATTACCTAACAATAACACTAAAAAGCAAAAGCAGAAATAATATGCCAGTTGAGAAAGCATTCTGATACCTAAATTTTATGCTGCAGGAGAAAAAAAAAGCTTAATTCTTTCGTGTGTGTGTGTGTGTGTGTGTGCTTGCATGTGTGTACATGTGTATTCATATTAACATCCTTGCACACTCCCTGGAGTTTAAAATTCACCAACTTTGCCCAAAAAAGGCACCCATCAAGATCCGTTCCATAAAAACTTCTCTTTCACATGAAACAGTGATTTATGAATTTCGGCACCTAATACAATGCAGAAGAAGTAAGTGATAATATAGAAAAAGAGCATCTATCAATTGTCCTTGGCTGGACACTGGGGTGAATCATGTGTCATCCCATATCCAAGAGGACACTGAAAGAATAAAAAGAAAGATTCAAGATACTGACAAGATTAGATTCCTTTAGTAAGGTGGGAGGAGAGGGAAAAAAAAGGCATGTTAAAAATGAACAGGGAAAACAAGTCAGCAGTATGCTGTCCTGCTTCTCTCACAGCAGAAGATCAAAAGGACGTTCAATGAAATTATGTTTGAAATTCAAAACCAAATAGGATAAAATATTTATCCACTCCCCGTGCAATTGTGGGGTGGAACTCAGGGTGAAAGAGCACTTCTTAGGCTAGCTAGGCTAGTCTGATTTAGCATAATTAAGGTAACACCTTAATTGGTGGGAGGCAGAGAAAAACATCTCTATTAGTGAGCTGGAGAAGGTGATGGAGCAGACTCTTGTCAAATTTTCAGCCGACACCAAATTGCAGAGAGCAGTCAATACACCACAGACTAACAGCACCCCAGTACCTATGGGGAAGGGATCAAAGAGATGGGGCCAGGCGCTTCTCATCTTGTGGGGATGAGGGACAATGGGCAAAAGCTGAACAGGAGCACTTCAGACCAGGTATAAACAGAAGATTTTCCCTGTGTGGACAGCCCAGCAGTGTAGCTGGGACCCAAAGAGGATGTGTAGCCCCAGTCCCTGGAGTTTTTCAAGACCTGACTGGACAAAAGTTAGACCTCTTCCAAACTGAAATATCCTTCAGTTCTATTATTCTTAAAGATCTCAAGTCATGTGTGTAAAGCAGATTGAGCCTGACTACAGGGAGGCTCAAGACCTGGACGTCTGCAGAGTCAGTGGCATCCTAGCCCTTCTGCTGCCAAGGGCCCACTCCAAAGGCATGCAAGGACCCTGACAGACCTCCATTGGCTGCACCCCTTCTCCTACTATAATGTTGGGTACCCACCACTGGACCCTTAGGGTGGGAAGGCTTTGTCAATGACCTCTCTGTGTCCTGAGAGCCTAAGCACCATTAGCGCCATGCTGCACCCTGTAGCAAGTCATACACAAAAGCCTTTTGAACATTGCAGTCACATTCTTGAATTTGGGAAGAAAGTGCTGTGTTTCTTCATTCCCTAATTAAGCCACAGTCATATGTTCTATTGCCTGGTAATTGACAGAAATTGTGGTTGCTGAGCTGAAAGCCAAGAAGAACAATGGGTGACAGGGTCAATTTCCAGGTAAGAGACCTCATCACATACGTGAACAAAAAAGTCACCCTTGCTTTTACAGCCTGTTTGTTCATTGTGGGTGAGAGCAGGTGATTTAAAATAATAGCTGTGTTCCAACGCACACTCAGTGTTCCAAGAGAGAGCGATTGCACCTGAAATGAGAAAATAGCAGCCAAGAGACAAACAGGAATACAGCAAGCACCTGCAAACACAAAGGAACACTGGCTGGGTATGGACCTGATGGGTTCTAGCAGTCAAAATGTTTTCTCACAACATCATAATCCAGCACTCTTTGCCATTGCCACAAAACATTCAGATTCTTTTCAAAACCAAATAGGATAAAACATAGCTAGTACATTGCAATGGAAGTGTTTTTGCATAGGTAGTATAGTGTTTTAAAGAAGCTGCTTTAGTAAAGCCTTGCTGCCCCCTCACACTGAGGCTTCTCAGAAGTTTAGGAATCACTCACATAGATCTAAAACATTATAACAGCATGGAGAGGTTTTGTTCCGCCCAGGAAGGCTTCAAAAGCTCTCCACAAGGCCTTTGCCAGGTAACAAACACTGCCCTGAGGTTCAGGCAAACTTGCACTCCCAAACCACAGAGCAACCTTGGCCAAACTCCTTGGGATTATAGTGTCTAGCTGAATGCTTTGGGCTGTCTTCTGCTACACACGTCATGGGCTGGATCTGGGACTCCTGTTCTCACCAAGTTTGTTCTACCCATATTTGCCTTTTGGAGAAGAGAAATGCCATCTTATTGGGAAATCAAACCTGTGAAAACTAAATTTAGTCACAATGTTAATCATATTTCATACTAATTCCTACTCCTGCAGAGTTGAAGCAACTATGGAAGATTTATCCAGGTTCTGTTCAGCTCAGCCATTGCCTGAAGCATTGTTAATGGAGTACAAGTGGCAGGGTTAATCCCAGTAGATGTAACTGCAAAAACACAAGAAAACTGTACATGGAATTTAACACAGGGGCCTTTTATAGCAAAATGACATGCAAAACTGAATCGTGGTTTGACTTGCAGATCCCACCTTGCATTTGACTGGTTCAGGGGAGCACTTTCTCTTTGCTAGCTAAGCTCATTTGCTCTGACAGTCACTGAGTAAGAAGTCAGGGCATTGTTCACCCTTCTCCCCAAATGTTTCTGTAATTCACAGGGTTACTTACACTTTAGACAATCCTTTGTGCCCTAATAGAATCTGTCACGGTGTTTCCTTGTTACCTGACTTAGTATGAACCACGTTTAGAAGAATGAGACTGACAAGGGAAGTTTAGGCAGCACATGAACTGGATCTGCATACAATTAAGGTGAGTTAAAGACTGTGGCAGTTCTGTACCTATTGTGCAGCTGGCTGTAACACTGAGACTTTCTTCAATGACAGAAACCCAGAATGGCTGAGGTTGGGAGGGACCTCTGGAGATATCTAGTCCAAACCCCCTGCTCAGGGCAGGGTTACCTACAGCAAGTTGCTCAGAATATCATCTGCTCAGGTTTTGAGTATGTCCAAGGATGGAGAGTCCACAACCTTTCTGGCCATCCTGTACCAGTGTTCAACCACCGTAATAGGAAAAAAAAACCAACAAACCCACCACCAACCAGAAAACCCTTTGTGCCAATTGCCACTATCCTTTCACTGGGCACCCCTGAAAAGATTTTGGCTCCATCTTCTTTATTCCTTCCCAGCAGGTATCCATACACAGTGTTGAGGTTCCCCCTGATCCTTCTCTTCTGCAGGCTAAGCAGTCCCAGCTGTCTCAGCCTCTCCTCTTATGTCAGGTGCTCCAACTTCTCCATCCTCTTTGTCGCCCTTTGCTGGACTCTTTCCAGTATGTCCATGTCTCTTGTACTGGGGAGCCCAGAGCTGGAGCTAGCACTGTAGATATGTCTCACCAGTGCTGAGCTGAGTGGAAAGATCACATCCCTCAATCTGCTGGCAACACTCTTCCTAATTCAGCCCAGGAGGCTGTTGACCTACTTTGCCACAAGAACACATTGCTGACTGATGACAGAGGATTAGAGCCCCATTTGGCACTTATTCCAACTTCATGCCAGTGTTAACTCCAGTGATGTCAAAGAAAGTATGCCAGCCTAATCCTGGAGACATGCACTGGTGAACTGCAGCTTTTAAGCCCAACTATCCACTTCATTAAGTCTAGCTTTATAATGCAAACTGTCACTATACTTCAAACTTGTGCCAGACTGATGGAAAAGGAGCATTCCAGATGGGAATATATCCTGGTGTTTCTTATGGATTGCTACATCAGTGCCCAAGAAGCTAAAAACCAGGACAATTCAACTGGTGCTCATGCATGCTTACACCCATCATAGTGCTGGCCTACAGCCTCCTTCGGCACCAACACCAGAGGGGCAGGCTCACCTCACGTCTCTTTCTCATCTTCCTGCATTGTGGCAGTGTAACATGGCAAAGCGATCAGTACTTAATACTTCTATTAAGTATATCTGTTAGGTCAGACTTCTTTTGTAGGAGAAAACTTCAACAATTTATACCAGTTGTTTAGCTCCTGGGTGGATATTTCTACTTCATTGTAAGATCTTTTTCCATTCAGCTAAGTCAATCCACCAAATCTAAATCAGTTTCAATTCACTCCACCAGTTGAAAACAGGGCACTTACTTACACTGAACAGACAAATCCTTCATTAGTGATATAAATTATGCCATGTATGAAGGAAATAGTGCTTCCTCATTGTCCGTTGACTGAGGGATGGCTAACATTTATGTGCTGAGATAAGAGTGTGAGGCTTCTGAAGTGTAACAGTCACGGATGTTAACATAACACACATGGGTCTCAAGCCACAGCAGAGTCACCCTGATGAGTGGCGGTGTGGGAGAAGGTCCCTTCTTTTGACGGCTTCCCACTGCAGCAATAGATGCACCTGCTTTTCTCTCTTCAAACAAGTGTAAATCAGAGCTGTACCAGATGTTTTTGTTGAATAGGCTGCAAGAGCTGCACTGAGTCAGCAGTCCCAGCACACCCCACCAAAATTTCCCTGAAAGTTTTAGCTGGATGCTCAGCAATAAAACACATGTAATCACTTAGCAGGAAGAAGAATAGGTCATTGGGGATTTGGCTTGGCTTCTGTTCCTTTTGTTGAACATGCTTTTCCACTTTCTTCTGCAAATAAGTACAACAAAGTTCTGCCAGACAGCCCCCCTATGACACGGCTATGACTAATCTGGTAACAAGACAACCATTTTAATTCACGTCTCAGCTAAGGCTGCCTTTAACACTTCCCTTGTGCATGGCTGCTGTCAAGAATGAGACCTACCCACTCATGGGGCTCTGGCACTACCTAGTATGACTGCAGACCCCTCCACAGCAAGCAGGTGAGCAGCCACATCCAGCGAGCAGCGAGGAGCCACTGCCTTCTCAATAGTGCAAACGCACATCAGTCCTGTTTTCATGGATGGGGAGATCCTGCCATTCTCTGTCTTGCAGAACATGCTGAGAGCCAGCCCCTGCCCTGAAGTTCCAGCCTAAATAAGCAGGCGAAAGAACCCATACCTGGCTTCCATCTCCATATTAAAAGACACCAAATTCCATCCAAGGTCATACAGATAATCTACAGCAAAGCCAGGAATGAAAGCCAGACCTATTCAGTTCCACCGCAGTTCCTAAGCCACTAATTTACTTTATGCATGAGCATTCAGAAGAGCAGGGCGCTGTCTGCCAGTGCATACTAACCATGGTGGGAGTGCAGCAGTCTGCCTCATAATAGCACAGAGACGACCAGACCTGTCCTCCTCATGGCCTCGTGAACAGGAATAAAGGGACATAAAATTAATTTAAGATTTTTATTTTTTTTTACATCCAGCACATTTTACCCAACTGTGAATGATCAGCAACTTGCACAGTTCAAATTAGTGTATTTCAATAATTCAGATTGTCAGTATTCCTTTTAGGACAGCAAGGATAAAACAGATTACCTGCAGATTATTGGTTTTATATCCATGAGAAAAGAGCTTGTGCATGACTGCTCAGTAGCTCCAGGAATGCTGTCTGATCTACTTCTTGGTCTATCTGGTTTTGCCAACATCTAAATGGACACAGATGCATTCTGTTGGCTCTTAGAACTGTATCCTTCAGATCTGGCTTCTGAAAAGGCTGTGCCATTCAGCAAGAAAGTGAAAGGAGAGCAAGTATTACACCACAGATTAAAATATTTAGTTAAGAACAAGTGCCCTACAGAAAGCTAACAAACAATAATCTTTCATACTTCCTACCACTACATCTGAGACGCATCTCACATACTGCTAGTATTAAACATCAGTAAATCAAGATGTATATGTTGCATCAGTTGTCTGGCAAACCCCTATTACCTATAGAAAGGGAATGCCTTAGATTTGCAAACCTGAATGCCTTCCAAACAAATTCCATTTTCTAGTATCAAGTTGCATATTTTTATTGTGTTTTTTTGTTTAAGAGCTTTAATTTACTGCCTTTAATAACTTCTGTATCGCTAAAAAACTCCTGCTTCCTAATAAGCATATTTATTTCTAGACAATGCAAATTCAGTAAAAAATTCTTTTAGAAAGAAGAAGAGTTGATAATTATCATGACATTCTGAAAAATGCAGTTATAATATCTCACTGCCAAGATATCCAACCTGGCCTTTAAACCACGGGAAAGTGTTGATGTTGCCAGTTGACAGTGCAGAACATGTGTTTTGGGGACAGCTGGGTTTTTAATAAGTAAAGTAGCTTTGTGATTTGCCAAGGCTAAACACAGAGCAATCATCTATTCCTTTTCTTTTTTTCACTAACAAAAAACCTAAACAAACCAACCCAAAATAAACCCAAAACAGCAAAACCCCTTTACACTTACTGAATAAAAGATACTTTCCCCATTTCCTTATAATGAAATTGTTGTCCAAAGTGACTCTTAAAAGACTGTCAGATCCTGAGAGACTAGCAAATCTAATGAACTTTTTGTGTTTTTAAATCCAGCTGCATTTCTAATGACATCTTAAAATCCAGCATACATGATCACATTTTCCTTGTCTGCTGACGTCCTCCTTCTTCTGCACCTGAAGAAAATTCTGTACTCAACCAATTTCAGCAACACTTGACAGTAGGCAAAAGATGGCAAAAATTATAATTTTTGAGAAGTTTCAGAAATATCAGACAGACAGAAGAGACAGATCCTATCAGTACCTCACTGAAGAGGAAAATAGCTTAATCCATGTTAGGCACTGAAGAATCCAGTCAGGAGAAGACAGCCCATGCCCCACCAGACACCACAGAATACCCATCTCTCTACATCTCCTTTGTAATGCAGATTCTATGATGGCAAATAAGGCAGAAAGGAAAGCTAATTATTTTCCAATATGCGGGGCAGCCAAAATTACCTGTTTAAATGTGGCTTCCTGCCCCCACCCCACCCCCCCCCAGTAAGGAGCGAGATTGAGCTTATACCTACTATGATTTAGATTTTTTTTAAGAAGTCAGCTGATCACCCAACTGTGGTGAAGCGCATGAACCACTCGTCATTCACCTTACCACTTTTCCTTTCTTTTTTCTTTTTTTAAAACCATATTAGATAACTTCACAAATGCATGATAAGCACGGTCTGACAATCCATCCAAAAAGGATCAGCCTAGATTAACCTTACAATCACCCCAACATAAAGTAGCAGGGATCCAGGAAGTCAGAGACACACTTGTGAAGCAAACAGGCCATTTCATGTGGATGTCCTGGACCACTGCATTATGACTTACATGGCACATGAGGTCTCCAGAAAAAGAAGTTGGATCTGCAATGGACATACATTGTCCATTGCAGTGGACACAATACACAATGTGTCCATTTCTGCAAGGACCCATGGCCATGGCCTGTTACGTCAATGAAGACGTTATCCTCCAGTCTTCTAAGACTGTGGCAACCCTAATGCTTTTTAGCTGCTGAGACTCCAAAGAAGAAAATTTTGTAGTAGAAAAAGTGTAAGGCAGAATGTATGGAAGTTCGCAAAAGCAATATTGTATGAAGTAAACCCAGTAAAAGTTATTCATTGCCAATACTAACAAGAGGACAACAGCCTGATACAGACTGGCAAACAGAAAAAATAGCCATGGCAATGTAACTGTCTCCTACATGCCCCCTTTCATGCCCAGCCTGAGCTGCCACATGCCCATCGCTGTGAACTTGAAGCAGCCAGTGAAACCCCCAGTGCACAGACACAGAAACACACGAGAGGTCTGCAAGTAGTTAAGCATTAGTAAAAAGCAAATATCTGACAGAATTTGTTAAAAAATATAGCAAGCTCTTAAAGAAAATCAGAGACACTACATGGCTGCAGCTGGAAGGCACCTCTGCAGACCATCTTGTCCAAACCCCCTCCCCAAAACAGGGTCAACAAGAGCACGTTTCTCTGGGCTGCGTACAGTTGGGCTCCCTCTGAATGGCAGCACAGGTATCTGCTGTATCAGCCACACCTCCCTGTTCCGGATAGTCTGCAGCTTGCTGATGATGCCCTTGTCCCTTATCCAAGGCAATCCAAGGCATTAATGGTGAGGTAGAACAGCGTTGGCCCCAGTATCCATCCTGGGGTACTGCTCTGCTGACAGGCTTTTAGCTGGACTTTGTGCCACTGATCATAGAATCATAGAATCATAGAATTATAGAATAGTTTGTGTTGGAAGGGACCTTTCAAGGTCATCTCATCCAAACCCCCTGCCGTGAGCAGGGACATCTTCAACCAGGTCAGTTTGCTCAGAGCCTCATCCAACCTGACCTTGACTGTTTCCAGGGATGGGGCATCTACAGCTTCTCTGGGAAACCTGTGCCAGTGTTTTACCACTTTCATTTCTTCCTTCTACCTAGTCTGACTCTACCCTCCTTTAGTTTAAGAACATTACCCCTTGTCCTATCGCTACAGGTCCTACTAAAAAGTCTGTCCTCATCTTTCTCTTAAGCCCCCTTTAAGTACTGAAAGGCTGCAATCAGGTGTCCCCAGAGCCTTCTCTTCTCCAGGCTGAACAACCCAACTCTCTCAGCCTGTCTTCATAGGAGAGGTGCTCCAGCCCTCTGATCATTTTTGTAGCCCTCCTCTGGACCCACTCCAACAGGTTCATGTCTTTCCTGTGCTGAGGACCCCAGAGCTGGACGCAGGACTCCAGGTGAGGTCTCACCAGAGCAGAGTAGAGGGGCAGAATCACCTCCCTCCATCTTCTGGCCACGCTTCTCCTGATGCAGCCCAGGGTACGGTTGGCCTTCTGGGCTGCGAGACCGCATTGTTGGCTCACGTCCAGCTTTTCACCCACCAGGACCCCCAAGGCCTTCTGCTTTGCAACCTTTGGAGTCAGTTGCAACAAACTTTAAGAAAAGCTGTATGATTATTCTATTAATTGCTTGGATTTTCAGGTTGGGGAGTGGGGGTGGGGAGTCAGAGGCGTGGCCTATAGGCAAAGCCTTTTGCAAGTCAATGGCTTTGTATTGCTTGTTCATGCCAAGCACCTGGCTATAGGTGTGCTTGTGTAGTGACTGCAAACAGCCTCACCTACTTCTTCCCTGGCTGCAAATTTTCCCTCTAAAATTTCAGCACATTCCTCCTGTCCTTGTATCAGCCCTGGCTGATGGTGCTCCGTCCCACAGTGAGCTTCTATCTCTTCTTTCCCCATGTTTCTGAGGAAAAGATGGAAACCTGTCACCTTCCTGATTAGGCTCAAGGCTTCAGCAGCAACGTGGACACTTCTCCAGACAGCTGAAGCAGTTATGAACCATGCTGGCCCAGGAAACACTGCTTCAATTTTGTTGGCAGTGACTATCTGTGGAGGTGGCATGCTGCTGGGACAAGCATCTAGACCCTCACATCCACACAGGTTGGCCACGGTGCTGTGATGCTATGGACCAGCAGCGTTTAATAGGAATACAAGTCACGCTGGTCAAATGGATGGTATGCCTGACATAGCAGCTGCTTAGCAGTGTTCTATAACTTAAACAAATAATACACAAATTGTTGGGTTTTGATTTAGATTTCAGTCTTCTCCCCTGGCTTCTGGAAGGGCAGAGTATGGCAGGGAGGTGCTTTAATGCATGGAGTTGTAGCTTTTTTGCAAGCCACGCTGCAAGCCACGCTGTTGAAGTGCACAGCAGGTAACAGCTTGGTGTCCCTGCTGCCATTACACCCTGTGTCCCTCTGGGTCACAGCAACACAGCTACTGCCTGACTCACGGACCCATGATCGCCTTCGCACAGCAGCTGGGGGAAGGAAAGGGGAGAGAGGGGCGTATGTTTCTTTCCATCCTGAAAACACACTCGAGGGACATGGTGACGCTCCTGTTGCAGGAGAGGAGAAGAGGTCCAGAAGTAAAGATGGATGGTGTTGTGAGCAGGCAGAGAGCCTCTTCAGGCCCTCCCAGGCGCAGCTGAGTACGCGCAATAGGAGGATGAAGGCTTTCGGCCCTGAAGCAATCACACACAGGTTGCAGTGGCTGAGGAGTCCTTTAAATGTAAGAAAATTCCCAAGAGGTAGGTGCTGTGCAGGGAGTGGTGGGAAAGGAGCTGGACATGGCTTTTGAAAACCAACCTCATTGCTCTTGGGTAGCTGGCTCTGAAGCTCTTTGACTACAGATTTAAGGGTATACAGAAGGCAATTAATCCAGACAGAAAGCAGGTTCAGTGACTTTGTTTCCCTCAGGGAGGTGGTTTCTTCTGACCTACAGGCACCAAAGAGAAAGTACAGTTTAAAGGAGCTAAGCACCCCCAAATAAATCCAGGATTACAGAAGGCTAAGAAAAGGTAGGAAGATCTTTTGATTCTTGCAGGCAATTTAAATGAAATTTTTATTACCTTCTGAACCTAATGAAGTTTTATTACTTTCTGACATCCCTGTGCTGACCTGTCTTGAGTTGTGAAAAGTCCCTTGCCATCCTACAGGCATTCAAAATGGCATGAACCAATGATCCTGGCTCTTCACAAAACAGGACAGCAAGGTAGACCTGCTTTAGCAATGGGGAAAGGGGAGCGGCTCCCTGTAGAAATCAGCAGGCTGCCTGACACCAGCAGCAATTGTAGCCCATCTCCTCATGGTAAGTGTCCTGAGCTCACCTGGGAAACACACTCAGCCCCAGAAGACAGCAGCTATTTTCAAATAGGCAGTCTCCTGTGCAGACCACCCTCATGGCTTCTACTCTCCAAGCCCAACCAACATGTGCAGCTTGGCACCATCACTAAGCGGCAATGGGGAGGCAAGGCAATTTAATGGAGGGTGCAGGAAGATGAGGCTTTCTATTTCAGGTGAGCTGACTGAAACTGCCCACCCACCTGCATATCCAGCCTGCGTGTGCAGTCATGAGGAGAGCTTGGTCAAGCATCCTCTGAGGCTGTGTCCTTCCCTGTGGTGGGACAGGCCCATTTCTCCAAAGGGTAAACTCAGCTGACACTGAATTTCTGGCTTTAAAACAGCTCTTTTGGTGGCTATGCTTTTACTGCAGTCAAAGGGCACGCAATGGACACAACAGCCTAAATTTTAGTTAAGATATTTTAGGACATAGAGTGTCATTACAGAAAGAAAAGTAAGAAGTGACTAATCAAGGGCTTTTCAATAGGCCCTCAACTTTTCAGCCTGTGATAGACCTTTAAAACCTGACTGTTGGGATAACAGGCAATACAGGCAATGAAGAGATTCTTCATCGAAAAGCATTTCTTGTTGCCAAAGAAACTGTGATGGAGAAGTAAAGGAAAAGTTTTCTTCAAAATAGCAAAATAAAAGTCTTCAGTCAGTCCTTTATTGGAAAAGTGCATTAAAGCTGATAAAAAAAAAAGATAAATGGAAGAGAGATGAAGAGTCTTCCAGGTACCAATTTTTGAATTACACCAGTGACTCCTAATACGAAGAGGGCAAATTCTTTAAGTTTTAGGATAAACTTCCCAGATAGTCCATTCCAATGAATCTTGTGCTTAAAGGATAATGGTTATTTAACTCAAAGGAAGAGCTCTTAAAAAGAAGAAAATTCCATTATCATCTACTTGGACAAAAGTGCAGCTAAATGCAAGTTCCCTAAAATGCAAGTTTACAACTTGAGGATTAGAAATGCAAAGACATCTGAGATAAATCCTTTTTGGCCATGAAAAGGTGGTTTTCAAAATCTTAACTCATATGCCAATGTCTGCATAAAATACAGAGGTAGTGTGTCCAAAAGAACTACCTAGGAATTAGGACTTTAAAAAAATTGAGACAGTGGTCTCAGTAAGATTACCAAGTAACTGACATAGGGGGTTTTGAATTAAACCAAAATTTCTAGCATATAACAGAATGATGCTAAATATAGGGCCCAAATTCAGTCATTTCAGAAAAATAGCTGGATGCTGAAATGACAAGACACATTTCAGGGAGAGACCATTCAGATTCCAAGTTGTGAAGATTCACACTTGTGCACTGAATTTTAAGTAAGTTAGTTAAAAGTACTCTTGTTCAACTTGTACAGATTAGAGACACACTTCAGGCTAGAATTTTCTGAGAAAAACAGAAGACAAACAGAAATATATTTGAAGGAATCACAGGATAACAAAATTAACCCAAATCACTAAGGACCACTTATTTAGCTCTGCAAATAGGCAGAGCTACAAGGGTTTTCAAAGCACACAATTATCCTGCAGAAGGTGTCTGCTAGCTTAGCTTTTCTTAAAGTCACTTTCTAGGTAGGATAAGGGGATATTTTATGGGCATAGTATGGAAAAGTTTATTTGAAGTGAAATCTCACACATAAAATTAGTCACAGTAAAAAAAAAAGAAACGGGGAACTACCTATCAATCAGTAATCACAGCAAGATTTTTTCTTTTTCATTACTTTTGTGGTTCAGATTCAAAATTCCAGTGCTTTCAGGAAGTAGAGATTAAAACTGACCTTTGTGCCTCTTCTTTCTCCTACTGTGCCTAACGTAGCTGGATATTTCATGAAAAGCCACCACATACAATCTCTCTCCATTGTAGCTCCAGCTCTCAGATGCCAATTGTTAGATTACTTGATTCTCAAAGCAGAAGAAAGAACATTGTCCTTTTTCCAACACTAGTTATAAAAAAATGTTTTTCAGATCTTTTTAATATGCACAAGGGAAATGGTACTTGTATACATATACTCTGCAGGCACGTTCATAACTTCTGCTACCATAGGCCAAACCCCACTGACCGAACAGGAAACTTTCCATCAAACACAGCGCAAGTGGGCTGAGATCACAGACCATTGAACTATATACATGTGATATGCTGAATTGTATTCTTGGAAATTAACTTTGCAAAAATCACTTGAATATTTCTTATCCCTTCTGTTCTGAACTATATTTTATATCAAACCCATTTTTGGTAAATATAAATCATTACCTTGTAAAGGTCCATTTGTAGATTGCATCTATAGTAGCGACATTTGTTATGGAAAAACAGTTCTTCTATGTCAATATCAATCTGCATAAAAACCTGAGTTTTCAGATCTGGTAAAAGAGGTAGTCCTTCAATAAAATATTTCTTCAGATGAGTGTTTTATGTCTCCTTTTCATCAGAAGTATATTAAAACAAAAACCCATAAAAGAAAAAACCCCGTAACCTATTAGACAAGTAGAATGCAGCTCCAGAGCCAATTTGATTCAGCCTCCATACAGTACCCAGAACTAAAAATTGCTTACATTCTGCTTATGTTCACTCCCTCCTCTACAGGGAGTAAGGGAGACATTTAATTTCATCCCAGAGAAAACACACACTTCTTGACTACTGCAGCTACACTTTATAATAGTCTCTAGTTCTCAACACTATAATTTTTCCTCATAGAAAACAGCAACTAAAAAACCCGAGAAAAATCCATTAATTCATCTAGAGGCATGCAAAATGTAAACATACCCTCAAGACAAATAGAAGTGGGACAATACATCGGGCATTAATAATTTATTTATTTCTGAATGATTTTAGTTATTTATTTTTGTCTGTAGATAAAAACAAGAGCTAGAATATTTTTCTCCTCTAGGAGAACACAGAGTAATATTGCAGAGACATGACAGAAGAACAATGCCTAAATGACTTACATAAAACATTATGTACAAATATTCATTACTATTAAGGTGACATTGAAATACCAGCCCTGTGTCAGTCCCAATAATGTAACAGGAAACGGCACTAAACAATTATACAGAAATCTGATTGGAACTCCATCACGGAAGACCAAGCTCCTTTCCACACCATGCAGGTGACTACATACAACAAGCACAAAACAAATAGCTAAATCTTTAAATCTTCCTTACATTCTTTTGCATGCATTTAAATGACATCACAAGGAGCAAAGCAGAGCAGAATGAGCTCTTATCCATGCATAGAGACTAGTGGCTCTTTTTGGCTGATCAACTGAGGACATTAAGAAACCCAGGGAAGTATTTCAAAGCTTCAGTTTAGCAAACCCAGCACACCTCATTTGTCAAGGCATATCATGCTACCCCACAAAATGCAACATTGCCTAGTAAGATCGCACCTCTGAATTTCTCCATTGTCAAATAATTTCCTAAAATACGTGCACTCTTCTGAAATGAAATAATTTAGCTTGGTCATCTTTAATAACTTTGCATATTTTATTAAGCCCCTTAAAACTCCCCTCTTCTGCAAGTTAGATAACAATAATGGTCCTCTGAGGTTCATTTCAGGTGGCTGTGATCTTGTAGATAGAGCACACTGCAGACAGGCGGCCTGTGTAACAGTCATTTGTCCAGTGAAGTATGCAAAACAAAGATTTTTAAAATTTGAAAACTTCAGCTATGGAGTTCTGCATTCATTTCAACACCTAACTGGCATATGAACTTAATTTGTTTTCATATATGTACTTACATGCTTTGTGTTCTCTGTGAGGTTTGAGCAAATGCCTAAACAGCAGTACACCATTTTTTCTTCTTTTTTTTTTTGGGGGGGGGGGAAAGGGAATTTTGTACCTATATCATCTTTTCCTCCACACCAACACCAGCAGCAATATAATCCTTAATCCCTTCTGTGAACACTGAGAAGGCAGGATTGTAGAACATGGCTACACTGCCAGACTTCTTAGCCCATACTATAGTTAGGTAATGCAAAAACTGCAAAGGCAGAGAAAAGTTGGCCAGAACCCTCTGTAAAACATCAAAGAGAGAGGTGAACTTTTTTGTGCAGGTAAAACCTGACTGCTGCCCTCAGTATCCCTGAGAATAACTGTTCTCTTCTTTAGTATTTTGCATAGACTGTTTTTCCAAGTATTAGTCCTGTAGCTCACATGAATTACGAATGCAGAACTGCTTGTAGATTGGTTTTCTCCAGAGAACTTTTCCATGTAAACTTTGTCTTCCTGTCTACAAACTCTTGATTAACTTTAAGAAATATAGTTCATTTCTTTTCTCAAAGCTTGTCTCATAAACTCACCCTTTTTCTTGACATCATAAGATTTCTTAATATACTGAGACCTCATATTTTATATGCTTATCCCTCCAGTAAATGCTCCACTTTGCAGTTGACAATGCAGTTATGAAGGCCTCACTCAATGAGTCACTATTTATATAACCAAATAAATTATTTGATTTTCTGGCCTAAGTGATCCTCACAATCTTCCAGGAGGTCTTGTGAGCCACCATAATCCCTGCTCCTGAAAGCACCAATGTCCTCTGGTGAAATACTTCACATGCTGCTGCCAAGCCACTGTGACTGCAAACTGTGACTTCTTCAACCACAGCTGTTTAAAACAAACCTTCTCTCCTCAGTGACACTAACAACAGACATACCAAAAAGTCCCAAGACTTCCCTAAGAGAGAGGGTATGTTGCACGCTTTTTATCAATTGCAAGCTAATGAACGTGGCAGGACCATTTTCAGGTCTTGTCTTGAGCAAGTTCAAGAGATGTGACTGGAAAAGTCCCCAGTTGACCCAAATAATTAAGCACAATGGTGCAAATGCAAGTGCTTTGTCATCGAGCTGCCAAGCTGCAGACAACCAGAAGGCTCCAATGGTGTGGTGTTGTTCAAAGCTCTGCACGCGTGCCAATGCACAGTCACCAGATATTATTTCTCTAAGCACTCATTCCTGATGCCTGCTGGAGTCAAGATGCCAAGTTAGAAAGATCCCAGATAGACTTATGGGTTTAAAAGTCAGCAGCTAAATAAAAAAGATTCTGCCTTTCAGGATCTGTGACTACAATCTACAGAGCTACCACTCCTTGACACATAACTGAAATTACAACAGCTTCCAGTTAGCCAGAAGTTTTTGAAACATTTGTCTGTATTGTGCCCCTCCTTCTGCCTCATTGTAACACAGCCTGTCCCTTGGCCTGTGTTTCATGACAGCTACAAGGTCATAACTGGGACATGTATGAGGCCTTCAGAAGGACACTGGGCAAGAAAAGCAGAAGCAAAAGCTTTCCCTGCTTAGCATGCTCAGACAGAAGATTGAAAGTTCCTCCTGAGGCTGGATCTACAAGTTTCTTTGGCACATAAGGCTGCAGAATATAAACTAACTGCTAAAAATGAGAGCAGTGGTCAGCCTCCTGTAACTGTACTGCACCTGGTAAGCACACTGAAGAGACAGAACTCATCTCCAAAACATGAGGGAGAAAAGGTTGTCTGGAAAAATAGATAATGGCTATGTTAGGAGGGATCCTTCTGCCACTGGTGCTTGGAGGACATAGGCTATGCCACTAATACACACAGCACACCCTCATCAGGGAGCCTGTCTGTTTCTAAGTGAGACTGCCAGCCCCCTGGAGTCCCACACAGCTGGCACTTGTCCTGGAAGATTTGCTTTTGCTAGACAATTCTTTGGAAGAACTTCATTCAGGGTTGCTTCTCCTCATCGTTTTCCATAGTGAGGACACCAACGGCATGGACAAGGCAGTGGATATTGCATACCTTGACCTTATACCACCTTTGACACAGTTTCCCATAGTATTCTTACCACCAAACTGTTGAGATATGGGCTGGATAAGTGGACAATGCAGTGGGTAGAAGGTGGCTGCACAGCTGGTGACCAGTAACCAGTGATATCCCTCAGGGGTCAAGACTGGCACAAAGACTGTTTAACATCTTCATTAATGACCAGGATGATGAGATGGAGTCTTATCTCAGCAGATTTGTGGACAACACCAAATTGGGAGGAGTGGTCAAATCACTGGAGGAAAAGGCTACTCTTAAGAGGGACCTGGAGAAATGGGCTACAGGAACTTTGTGAAGTCCAACAGGGGAAAATTCAGTCTTGTTTCTGGGATAGAATAACCACATGCAACAATACAGGCTGGGGTCAATTGTCATAGAAGCAGTTCTGCAGAAAAAGATCTCAGGGCCCTTGTGGCAAATCAGATGTGAATCAACACTGTGTCCTTTCAGCAAAGAGGGCCAACTGCATCCAGAGTTGTATTGGTACGTGTGCAGCTAGCAGGTCCAGTAGAGTGATCCTTCCCCTGGAGTGCTGTGTCCAGTTCTGGCCTCCCCAGTGCAGAAAGGACACTGACACACTGGAGCAAGTCCACTGGAGGCCACAAGGATGGTCAGGAGTCAGAGCACATGATGTTCATGGAGACACTGAGGAAGCAGGAACAGTTCATCTTGGAAAAGAGGAAGGGAAGGGGACCTTTTTTTTCACTACAACTACCTGATCAGAGGATACAGAGACGATAAAGCCAGGCCCTTCTCAGATATGTGCAGCAACAGAACAAGAAGCAATAGGCACAAGTTAGAACATAAGTTCTGATTAGGTAGTAGGAAATATTTTTGCCATGAAGGTGGTTAAATATGGATGCAGGTTGCTCAGAGCTGTTGTCAGATCTTCATCCTTGGAGGTGGTCAAGACTTAACTGAGCATGGCCCTGAGCAATCTGATCCAATTAAGACCTGCTTTGAGCGGGGTGTTGGACTGGATGATCTCTGGAGATAGCTTCAAACCTAAACTGTTCTCTGACTTCGTAGCTCTAATATAAGGTGTTTCAAAGGTTATGAAGTAAAAAAATTCAGAAAGGGGTGAAACTTCTGGATTTAGGCACAGAACTCAGTTTTTAATTGCAGTTTTTGAAAAACACTCAGAACAGTCTGCTGCTCCAAATATATCTTCAATTCAGTTCACAGCTTGTACATCGGTCTCTCTAACAGAGGATACAAACAAAGCAAAGCAAATCTTTCACACCAATTAGGGGTTCATATTAGAAGTATAAATGGTCTCTCAGACTGTCAGGGGAACTCACATTAGACTGAAGCAGTGCAGATACATTTCTGGATAAAAATTTAAAGAGAAAAATTTTAAACTAACATGCAGTTTCTAATGCATTCAAAACGGCAAACTAAAACATGTCCTAGAGAGCACGGTTCCTGGGTACAAAGCAAATACATACAAACACTCCAGCACCCTACCAGTCCATCCGCCCAGACTGGGACTCTCCTGTCTGCATCTGCCCATATGCATTCCTGGGAAACTTCTCCTGGATGAGGGACCAGGCTTTGATGAGAAAGGTATTAACGGAAAGCTTTTGACCTTCCCAATTAATCACTTAAGAGTCCTCCCAAAGTCTTGCTCTGGCTCCACCAAGGTAACAAACATGTGGAGTAGCTCTGCATACTAAGGCAGCCCTGGCCAAACTGAAGTACAAGGGTGCAGCCACTTACTTGACTGAGCATCCTCTTTGTGCAGAGTTCTGTGCACAGGCACTGACATGAGATAACCAGTATTTGAAACTATATGCTACTTGACAGTGCTTTTACCATGGGAGCCTCAAAGAGCCAATCAGCTCTGGAGACTTTCTGCTGCCCTTGCAAAGGCCACCTTCCAGATGACCAGGCAGCCCCAGTGCTCACTTAGGTGATGCCACAGAAACACTCCTCTCTCCACCCAGCTGTCTGAGAGAAGAAATAGTTCAGCAGATGATCTCTACACTGTTTTCCCTGGGCTACAACCCTGAGCGCACTGCTTTGGGTGTCCAGGACCCAGTAAATGAGCCTTTCTGTGGATCTGTGGAGGCACAGGTCTGATACTATTTGTACCAGACAGAGTGAGTTGCCTGCCAACCCTTCCCACCTAATACCCCCTTGATCATCTGAAGCACTAATGTAGAACTGGGCAATGGGTCTCAAACTTCATTCCCAGGTGTTCACTGCTGAGAGCAGTTTGTCCACAGTTAAAAGCCAAGGTGCAATGTGTTGAGCAGCCCTGCATTGACCAGACTCCGCTGACACCTAATGCGGTTCTCCCATGAACCACAATGGTAACAAAGTTTGACTAAGGAGGGAGGGCGGAAACCTACAGCATTTGCCTGTCTGCCATGACCAGACCTGCCTGGAATGAGCACAGGTTCGTCCTGTACAGTGGTGCTCCTCTTTCTTTCTGTTGCTTGGCAGGAAAATTAAAAAGCTGTGAATTTTAGCAGTGTCACTGTCATAAACCTTTACTAAAAATTACAATATCTGCAAATAATATCTGCAGCCCTGGTTAATCTGAACCTAGGCCTTGTTCATTAAACTGGCATAACAAATACATATTTTTGTTCCTTCCAAATGGTCATTTAAGATTTATATGATTCTGTCTGCTTGTGTGACCTTCTTAATAAACAGGGAGGTCCTCCTCTTCCACTCATAAATTATCCATCAGGTGTTTTAACTATTCAGTAACTCTAATATGTGAGTGATAAAATAATAATGTTTTGAATAATAATGATAACCATGCATACATAATAAAAACCTTTTCTGAAGATTTTGGAGAGCACTCCCTTCCATAAATACAAACTTTTTCATATTGTAATTTTCAGTAACCAACCTTATGAATAAAATAATCTCTTACTTAGGTGTCAGACAACACAGAGGTGGAAGCAGTGATGGAAGTGAAAGAGACTGATTCCATCAACCACATCCACTTTTGCCAGATTTGCTCTACTCTATTTTGGAACTGACAAAGAGCAATTGTACACATGTAATACAGAGGAATTACACAGGATACAGTTACTATTAATACAAAGCTACAGTCTATATCAATACAAATTACACTGCTTAAGCCTTATATTTGGGGTCTAATCCAGCCCACAGTTGCAGCTGTAACTTCAGTGAAGTTCTGGTGATGTGTCCTCAGGCAGAGATTGGCTGAAACAATGCAGTTGTCTTTTATTTCCACTTCATGACTCAAGGATAAACAATAATATTTTGCTTCATGTTATGACTTCCATTCATGTAAGAAAAGATTTCAAGGTTATCGATGGTTTTGTTTTCTCACCAGAAATAAAATTATATTTCACCTTTGTTTTTATACGCTAAAGGTTTTGTGATTTGATTCCCGTAATTTAGGGGTGGGGTTTGGATACACCTGTTTCAGTATATATAATGACATTTTTAATACTATGCCCATCTCTTTAAAGTACCTGACAGTCTTCTTTTCCCTTGTTGCAGAGCTCAGATTCAAAATTTCCCCACGTACTGTTCTTAAAACATTTTTTATGCTTCAAGAGAATGCATCAGACAGGAAAGTTAAAAGAAAATCTGCAATGCATTTGTTATTTGCCCTCTTCTTAAAAACTCTTCACAGACTTCTGATTTTTGCCCTTGTTTCTTTTGTTCTCAAATGGAATAATTTATTAGCAGAGTAGTCATCATTGTAACATATGCATATCCACTCTGAAAAAAAAGATGTTATAGTTTCTGTTGAGAAAAATTAGGTGTTAGAAACCTTTCAGATTTTCATACTTATAGGCAACCATATCCACACTATTTCCAAAGCTTTTTTGGAATCTTCTTAAGGAAGAGGAATCTGGGATAAAATAATTCTATTAGGACTAACTCAGTAGTGGCATAGCAGAACTGTCAATACGGGAAAGGTGACACAATGTGGACCTTTGCATGAAATTTATCCTTGCAATACAGGGGGAAATTTATTAATGGGCAGAAAATAGGCAGTTTTCAATAGGCTCAAGCAGCATTAGCTATTCTTGCAGTATTGTGTGAGAGGTCAGCAGGAAAAATGTTTCCAGCCTTCTCTGGAAACAGTTTCAGACCTTTTCCAGTGCAGTGGCCTTACTCTGATCTCCTGTGATACAGTGACCCTCCAAGCAAAATCTCTGAGTGCCACTTGGCAGGTAGCTCTTGCTGTTCATCCATGGACAATCCTTACTGGGTCCTGTTTCACAGAACACAATCTTCATTTGCTGTTTTCTTCTGAGGCTTTGGGGGATGGGGGGAGGGGTTGTTTGGTTTTGTCTCTCCACTGTTTTTAACTCAGTTTTTCAGCACATGCATGCATGACGTTTCACTATCACCTGGGCCACATGCCTGATGCTATTCAGCACATCCACAAGCACATCAAGGTGAGTCCCACCACGGTGCCCATGCTAACATGGTTCAAAGCAAGGGCACACTCCTCTGCCCTAGGTGTGCTCTGGGATGGGACGCTCGAGGATGTTTCATTGCCCCACCACCAAGTAACAGTAGAGGAGGCAGTGCTTCTTGCAGGTGTGGAGGGACAAACAGACAGGAACATATGTTACCAAATAAACACAGACAGAGACATTGGCAAATACTGTGGAGCTGAGTGGTGCCCCAGTCTTGCTCTCAGCTTGCCTGTGCCAGGGACAAACTCAAAGTGTGATTAGCAAGAAGGCACATCTCCTAGGCAAATTAGGGAAATCCATGGAATAAAATCCAGCTTCTAACTTCAGGGATTCCCCACACTCAGGAAGACCTTGTGCTAGGAGCTGGGGACTATGCTAAGAAAGCTCACTGTATATTTGCCTTTCTCTCTGGTGTTCACCACCAGTGGCCCACTGATGGGTTGGAGACACTTTCAGTACCTTTCAGTGTTGTGTTCTTCTGAGTCTATGTTTTAGGCAGTAAGATCCATCCTAAGATGAGGCGTGTGTGACAGAGAACAGAAGTTGGTTGCACTGGGGAAAGGGATCTGAAATCTGTTTCCATCCCAACGCACAGCGCAGTTCCAGAGCATCAGCACTCCCGGCACAAGGCTCTTCCACATGAGACGCATTTAATTGCAATAAATATTTTTGGGTGTGATTTGTACTTGTAATGTGAGTGAAAAACACCAGCAGGATGGGCCTGTTTTGAGTGGAAAAATGGACAATAGCACCTTTTGACCACAGTTCTCATTGTGTCAGAATTCTCCTTTGGAGGAAAAGCTGACATGATTGCATGAAATGTTTCAGTTTTCACTGAACTGGATGAATTGCAAATAGGAGACATCTCTTTACTTGGATTCTTCCCAGAGCTTTTTATTCTTATCTTGCATCAGATCCTCACAAAAGCTAGCCTGAGTGATCCTCATGGGACAGAGCCAGCTGGAGCAGTACGGAGCACAAAGGCACAAGACTTCCCTCTCAGGCTGCCAATGGAGCTCCAAGACGACCAACACCATCCCACTGGTTTCAAACTGGAGGTGCTAAAGCTGCCAGAAAGGAACATTTTCTGTTCTATCACTGACCAGGACTGTGCAAGGTAGGGACTACCCAGGGAGCACCACGGAATTGTGCAGTGGAATAAAGGTGTTCTTAACTGGATTTCTTGCTCCCTTCCTAGTATCACCCAGTGCTATGTTGTTCTGTGCCCTTGCTTGTTTGCTTACTACTACTGTGGATTGAGCTTACATTTCTATAGCTCCACTGTAACCCCAAAATCTTACATCTCTGTAGAAACAGTCAACTCAGAGCCCTTTATGCATAAAGCTAGGATTCATCTTCCCATGTGTATTCCTTTACATTTGTCTACACAGAATTTCAGCTGCCTGTTTATTCTCCACTCAGTCTCATGAGATCCTTCTTTGATACAGTCCTTATCTTTAAAAATCTGAATAAGGTTAGTATTATCAGCAAACTTTTCTCCTCACTATTCACTTCCTTTGCCATAACAGTTATAAATATGTTTAACAGCACAGGCTCTTGTCTGACTCCACTGGTGACTTCTTTCCATGCTGAAACCATTTGTTTTTCTCCTCTGTTACTCAATGTAGTTGCTTACAGATCCATAGAGCACATTAAGAAAAAGTGCTACACTCTTATCACTTACGCTATAAAATTTACAGCTCCCCTACTGACTTACACATCCATTTTTGCTTCTTACTACAATTAAAGCAAAGAGAGGCCCAGATGTAGTCACTCGCTAAGACAGTGGTTGGCTTAGGATGCATTAACTCAGGTTAAAAACATGGCCAACTTCACAACTTCAGCTCTGGCAGCTGAAGTAAATGTTGTCACTTTATGTTGTCCTCTGGAAAACATTCAGTATTACTAAAGGATTCTTAATGCCTGAGCTGGCAGAATTGCTGCAGTCACTTAAATGAACAACATGCATTTTTTCTGTATAAAAATAACCTGTTCTTTTTTTTCCAAATGAAACGCCAGAGTTGCATACAAATACCTAAATAAAAACCATCAGACTTCATCTCATGTGCCTCCCACTGTAAAGCAGAAAACTCATCTACATAAAATTGCAGAGGCCTGCTCAAGAAAGCAGAGCAATCACATAAGTACATTTTAAAGTACAGCTTGAGAAATGATTCAGCCACCAAGAAGAATGATTGTCCATGACACTTAGTAACACTTCTGTCACTAATATCTTGTGTGCATACATTCACGTAGAGTAGCACTTGCTAGGCATGAACTTACATTCTTGTCTAGGACTAAGACTTCTAGCAAAGATAAACTCAGAAGAGAAAATAGAAAAAAAAGCCCCAGCCCTCCCCTTAAAAAGGCACAGAAGCCAAACAAACAAACAAACAAAAACGCAGAAGAGAGCTGGAAGAGTTTCTAGTTGTTATCAAGCAAGCCTGGAAAATGTACACTAACATCTAGAGTGGACCTGAAGAAAAGTCATGTGTGTGAAAGCTTGCGTGGTACCCAGCTATGTACTTTGCTTTATCTATTACATTGGCTAATTTAGTAAAACTTAGTATTCACACCCAAAACTGTGCCCTGTGTCCTCAGACTTACAACAACACTAGGAAGACAGAAACTGCCCATCCAGTGTTTTTAGCCCAGTGAAGCAGAACATTACGAGGCAGCCTCGCTTTCCTCAGAAGCAGGGCCTGATGAGTACATGGTAAGTTCAAAGAATGAAAATTGTGCTGCTAGAAACTGAGATCTTACTGCTTTAAAGTCTTTGTTAAACCAACCAAGATCAGCTTGATTACCAGGTAGGCAAATACAGTCTCCAGTAAGCAAGGGAAAACATCCCTCTAGCGGATCTGTGTCACAAGCCGTGCTGAGCTCTGGTCAGACTTGCGTTAATTAACGAGGCTTTTCAAAGCATTAGTTTGTTACCCAGTCAGTATGGGTCTTTACTGATTCCCCTGATTACCAGCACCAAAAACTGAACACACCACCTAGTCCTCTTAAGAAAGCTTCCAAAATTGAAGGAGGTGACCTTTTCTTCTCATAGGACACCACAACACAGTCTCCACCAGCAACACCAGTTGTCACCAGTCTGCACCTGACCTCTTCCTGTCTCACCCCTCCTGCACAGCCCCATTAGCGCCCCAGCACTCCAGCAAGGACCCACACCACCCACATACTCTTCTGACATCGGTAACCGAGCTTTGTGGAACTGGGGTTGGGGTCCTCAGCAGTTTCAGGCAAAGGCATGACTTAAAGAAAAACAGGAGAATTGCCAGAGACTGGCATCTCTCCCAAATCCCATGCACCACCTGAGCAATCCCATTGGCACACATATTCCACAGTGAGCTGGCCCTTCCCCAGAGCATTTTCCTCCCTAATCTTCTTGCACAAGTACAGACAATCTTCCCATTGTAATTTCTTTAACTGGCAAGGGTGTACTCGGGCAGTCAGAGGGATGCCACTACAGAGCAGCACCCCTTCTTTCACACACCCTGGGCTCCAGTGTGCTTGTTAGCAAGTGATTTTCATACCAATGCAGTCCACAGGTATTAACACAGTGTGGACACCATCATCCCCCACGCAGAGTGACTACAGGCTGGAGTCACGGCCTCTCATTTCCAGCCTGTGTTCTCTTGCATAGGGCAGTATTTCAGTCAGGGTGGCCAGACTCTGAACAGTTATTCCCAAGCACTGCGTTCAGCATCAAAACGTGATCTTCGCTTCATCTCTACATCCCTTAACTTCATTGCAAATCTAGAAATGGCAGGATTTTTTCCCACATGTCTGAAAAAAACTGAGGTCTACAGGCTCAAAATATACTATGCAGCACAAGTGAAAATGACTGATGTGATACAAGGTTTTATATATGGCTAAACTAAAACAAACAGGGTAAGGGCCTCACCTAGGAGAAATCTAATTGATTATACAGTGACTTAGTAATTCAAATACCAGCACAGATTTATTCTCCTCCTGTCACTTATTTCCCATGGGTCTTTGGACAAATAACCTTTCTAGCTGTCATGGTGGTGAAATGGATGGTATTTACAAGCCCAAGTACTCAGGTTGCTCTAGCATAGAAAGACAAGTTTCTGGTGGTGCTCCGTAATGACGGCAGTGTTCAGAAACTGTGAAACCAAAGAGCATGATATTACAGAAATTACCACAATCCACTGGGAAATGGACCCCAGGTAGCAACAAACCAGTATGTTCCTTATGCCCTTCTTCCATTAAAATAAATGAACTAATTGAGAAAGCATAAGCCATCCCTGAAAGCATAACACCTCCCCACCACTACACCTCAGGGAATTCAATGGGGACACGGAAGTGACATAAATGCAACTGTAAGTCTGCACAGAAGATATCAAAGCACAGAAAGTACCAAAAAGCCAGACATCTATGTGCTCCACACTACCTGGGAAGTTCACTCATACCGCTCTTGAAATGTGACAAGAATTGCTCCCTGCCTTGTAGGTCTTGCCCCGGAGACATGGCCCTACAAGGCAAGTGGCTGGTGTTGGCCACTTCTCTTCCTATTCCTGCTCCCCTCCATCCACCAAGACCACCTCAACCTTCAGATGAACTTAGCCACAGGCTTCCTGTCAGGCACCACATTCCCCATAGGGGTCCATGCCCCAAAACAGAGTCCCCTCCCATGAACCTCCCTTGGGTTGTTGTAAACAATTGCCTTTATCCCCAGCTCTAAAAATGCACTTCATACATTTAAGATTGGTCTTAGGACTGTTGCTGGCTTCAGCCTCACGTCCCTTCTCTTCACGCACACACAGGCACAGTCATTTTGCTCATCCCTGCCAGTTGCTTTAGGACAAGGTCAGAGAAATTTTTCCCAGTATTTATAAATACGAGTGTCTGCCCATAACAATGAGTGAAAGTTGTTTGCTGGGATCATGGGAAGTTCTCAGCTTGACGGAAGAGGCTATGGGGAGGGGAGAAGGAAGATTTCCCTAAAATCAGCCTCTCAAAACAAAGATACCCAATATAACCTATCAAAGGGGATGCGAACATTACCCTGATTTGGAAGTGAAGTTCACCACTAAACAAATAAATCAAGTGGGATATAATTGGAAGGTTCCAGGCAGAAAAAATCAGTTGGTTTCATGATGACAGGTCCTTACCAGGGCTTCCCAAATGGATGAGTAAGATTGTCTATTCTCTTGCACCCACTGCCTTCGCTTAGACAGTTGTGCATTATCATGCCATGTAATTCCACCTAAAGCCCTGCTGTCCAAAAGCATACATTTCTATTAAGACCTCAGCCTTTTCTGTTTGAGAGGTGTGTTTTCCCCTGTGCTTTCATGATCTTGTCCCCCACAGGGAGATGAAAAACAATGCAACTGACCCTCCAGGGCAGCACACACAGCTGGGTTTTACCGGCTCAGGGGTTGTACTGCAAGAAAAGGCTGCGAGCAGTGCTCTTCTACCTAAATTATATAGAAAGGCAGCAGGCTGGCACCCTGTTGAATTCCCAAAAGCTCATGTACCCCTGCATTCCCTGCAAGAGTGACTTGTAGTGAAGCTGATGAAGAACAAACCTGCCTACTCCCACAGTTCACGGACTTAACAGAATCAGGTGAAAAAAACAGACGGGAGAGTGTGGACACAAAAATATACACCAGAGAAGCAATGCAGTAAACCAAGGTGGTAGCAAAAAGCATCATGAATAGATACACCAGGAGGGCTGCCAGTGAAATACATCCTGATTTCTTTCAGTGGCTCTGACAGTTGTGCTTCATAAAACCAAATCCTGCAGTCCCTGTTTAGCTTTTGTGGAAGCAAAATTCCCATTGACGTCAAAGACCACGTTACCTCATAAAGGACTGCAGGGCTACTTGCAGAGACATCACTCATTATTCACTGTGACTGCATGCTTTCTGTAGGACTAACGCATCCTCGTTCTCTCCCCTCATGCTCTCCTGTGGAAATTAAGAACAGGCTCTGGTGATGTAAATCCAACTGCAGCATCAGTCCAGAGGTCAGGCTGCTGCACACTGCTATGCTAGGTTGTACAGACATGTACAGATAAACACTGCCTACCCTGTGATGTAGGCAGAATACATTTAATTTCCAGTTACTGTGCTGGTTTCTCTTCTGTATGCAATAAGGTTTCCTGCAGATTCGGTAAACTACCCTAAAGTGGGCATCAGGCTCTGCTCACATTACCAGTCCAGTCAGTGTGGGATGTCTACAGTGGCTGCAGGTTGCAGATTTCTATTCCTTTCCCTCTGCCAGCTGACAAGGGTGGCTGAATGGGTTGTGTACATGCTCTCCAGCTGCCACAGTTTACAGCTGACATTAAGAAAGAAGTACCTTCAGGATGTCTGCAGGAGGCATGCCTTCCATGCAGCATCCTTATGCTGGGGTGAAAACTGCTATCAGAGAAGGGAGGCAGAAAGCAAGGGGAGAAATAAACTTGGACCAGATGAAAACATGAAGCTTAGTGCTAAAGAATTATTGCATGCCAGATTCAGTGAATTAGCTCTCAGCAGAGTACTGCAAGGGGCCACGCGAGCAAGAAATTTCAAGCACTAGATCAAGTGCCTGATGAAATAAACAAAGTCCACATGAAAATGGTCTTATGTATCCAGTCTGACATTGTCAGCAGGGCCAACGCAATATTCAAGAATAAACTCCAAAAATGGAGGTGGGGGGAATTAGGTATAAGGAAAAACAGACTATATTTTTTCCATAATATTTGGCCAGATGTTTATACAGTAATATGTCTCTTAGCAAGCAAATTGATTTACATAAGCCAAAAAGTTATTATTGAATGTAAGCAAGAATGACAGAATTTAGCCTGAAATCGTACTCGTCAGAGATACTAAATGCATTTTACATCATAGTCCTGGCTTAATATTCCATCATTTTTGTCACAGACCATTCAGCAGAAGTTACTAAGATAAATAGATGAGGATTAATTGGATCTTACATTTAGATTTGCCACTTAAAACTTGCTCTTACTGCTGTCCTTCTCTGTCTGGCTCGAATTTGCTTTCATACAGCTGGAGTCAACCCAGTGCACCCAGAGGTGTTAGGTGTTACATCTTGGTTTGGTGATTCGCTCAGTTTGCCTTCAGAAGTTTTGCACGGTTATTTCATTGTATTCACCAGAGTGTGAGAAGGAAGGAGATGCACGCACAGCACCCTGGTGGACCCTGGAGTTCAGTGCTATGGTCCAAGACCTTAATCCACTACCCTTCCTCCACGTGCTTTGGCATTTCTGGGGAAGTATAGGCCAAGTGAAAATGTTCTACAGACAACTCCCTTTCAGCACATCCTATTGTTTTACTCATCTGCATTATATGACAGCAACATGCGTACGCAAATCCATATAGAGTGACAAGGTGTAGCTACTGCATTCATAAAACTGGACTAAAGTACATATCACCACATCCTCTATTAATTATTATCCAATCACAAAAATAAAAGCAAAGCTGGCCTCTCCCCCACTTTAAAAAAAGCCCTTCTGTAACTGCAGCAATCATCCCTTCTCCTGGAAAGGCAGAGGCTGAGATCTGGGGCTCTGCCAGGATCTGCATGAGGAAAGCATCCCTTCATCCAGAGGCATATTTCAGCTCTTCCCTGCAAGCTCTCTAATCTGAAAGGTGGGTCCACTGGCTATTTCACAACTGGGCCTCACTGCCAGCTGTATTATTGGTTATACTGCTGATCCCACGCCCACTGAAATCCTTTCCTTCTGCTTCAAGAGAATGAAAACTTGGCAGGTTACAAGTTTCACTGGAGTATTTCAATGATTTTCCTTGATGACCCTCAAAATCCATTTGCTTTGAATAGCCTTTGCCAATGACTGAAAATAATTGGTCTAGCTCTTTTATCCTTGCAGCAGGCTTTTATGTATGGGTAAATATGGTTGTCTTGTCTTTCTCCTCGACTGAGCACATCTGACTGCCCGAGCTATTCTCTTGTTTCACAAGCTCCTCTCATTTTCACAGCTCCCCTCTGAAGGAACTCCAGTTTGCTCCTCTCTACAATGAACAGGGACATCAGAACTGCGCTAGGGGTTTGCCCTATGACAGAGCACCCTGGTTTTCCTTTTACCTTCTGGACAGGGGTCTCATGGTGTTCCCCTCATTTGCCTTCTGCAGATGCACCTGCTGGTGCAGATCCTTAACACAGCCTGCATTTCCAACCAGCTCTGCAGCTGGTCTCTTCCCATTTCCTGGCCCTCATCTGAAGCATACTGCTACCTGCCTTGCCCTCCTGCAAGACCCAGTCTGCTTTTGCACACAGAGCAAGGAATCATCAAACACGGGGTGGGAGGTTGGGGGGGATTTCCACTTTTTTCTAATAGTCTCCAAATTGAAAAAAATCAAACGCTATCTGAGAGTCCAGGACAACCATCAAGGTGTTCTGCCATTACAGACCCTGCAGCACCAGCTCTAGACCCACTCTTCTCTCTGGCCAGCACCAGCTCCTGAGCACCTTTATGAGCCTGGAAAAGCAGACCTAGCAAGCGGCTTATTCTGAATATGAATGAGTGGACAAGCACTGAGCCCTGGTACCTTCTCTTTCCACATGCAGAAAGCCAGTCTTCCAGCACCTTCTGTTCACCACTAGTTTACTAGGTGCCTGTCACTCCCAGTGGCAACATTTCTTAGCTAAACTGCCTGCCTTTCCCCACCTCATCCCCCCTCTGCATCCCCAACTCCCCTCGGTACAGTTTTTTCCTCTTTTTATCGCATCCTTTGTTCACCTCTTATTTCAGTTCTTAATCCCCCTTGGATTCCCACTAGGGAACAAAATCAGAGATGGAAAAGGTACATCACTCATGCACATGCCTTTACTTGGCCAGTGACCAGCATTGTAGCTCTAAGCTGTGCTGGACACTCCCCAGACTATGACATGTGTGACACAGACATGGGGTCTGGGCAAAAAGGATCAATTGGATCACTGCAAAAAATCCTAGCATTATTTCTCCCTATTTGCACTGGCCTCCAAATGGACAGCATTCCCCCTGCAAGTTGAGCACACTCATCACTCAGAGGGTTTAACTCACAGTGACTGTGTGAATGAGTAAAATGAATAAAAAAAGAATTGAGCTTCACAGGGCCGCTAGTATACGCTTTTACTGAAAGGGAAACAAAACTGAAAATGTTCTTGGGGAATGCCTGCTCTGCTCCATAGACTTGCTTGTCCACCCCAGCTTTTGAGGAATGGCAGTTCTGGAGATATCACCTCTCTGCACATCATCACTACTGCTGCAGGAAGGCTCTTGCAACACAGAGCGAGCAAGTGTGAGGTTTTGACATTTGTGTGACTGCGGGATTTCATCTAAAGGAAATAACAGCACATCTGTAGAGCCTGTCAATGCTAAATACTTACAAATGGGCACAGTGTGAGACAAACAACAGGGGAAAAGATGCTATCTCTTTTATAAACTTCATCTCCACTGCTGGAGTTCACTGGAGAGGAAACAGCACATAGAACATCAGCTATTTAATAAACCACCACAGAGATCTCCCCACCAGGGAACAGAGGAAGGGAAGATCCACACACAACAGATATTAACCATGTTCTTTGCTTGTGGCAAAGGTCTGATGTTGCAGTGTTGGACATGTTAACAGGACAGAAACGGATGTCCTGCTGCGGGAGCAAACACAGGTCTCAAGAGCTGCACCCAAGCAAAAGCATCAGCAGCCCAACAGCCACCCTATAACCTTTCTGAAAGGTAAAAAGAAAATACACAACCAGCCTCTATTTGTCCAGTGGAGATCAGATGCTCCCCTGCAGGAAAACCAGGGGTTTTTTTCACCCACATGCAGATACTGCATCTCCAGCTGCCTCTGAACTGCTGGTCTGCATTAGTGGGATGGGAACTAGACACCAGCTAATGGGTGACTAGCATCCAAAATAGTTGTGATAGTTTTGCTGGCTCAGTTACTGCGAGAGCTTCATCAGTGCCACAGACCACTGATGGCTATTGCCTTCTTGCCCCATTAATGCCATGACTTGCCTCCTTCATTCCCCTTCCTCCTCCCCCAGAATTACCCTGACAGACTCACTCTTTCTCTGCACCCCCCGCAGCACCAGCCTGGGAGGATGGTAGGTATTTGCCAGGTGGAGAACACCAAAAGAGGAAGCTGTTGACTTCCCCGCAGCCTCAGAAGAGCTGGGAGCACACAGACCATCAGTCTAGCAGCAGTGTCTGTTGTGACCCACAAGCACTTCACTGTTAGGAAATTCAGACCCAGAGTTTTCCTGACGCCAGAGCTCTGCTCAGCCCAGCTGGAGACACAGGCAGCAAAGCTCCTTCTTATTCCAGCTGCCCGAGCTATGGGGACTTTCCTCCAGCATAAAGGCACATATGCAAAAGGCTGCTCTCAACTCTGCAACAGAGATTCCCGGAGTGAAGCCTCAGGTTAGCCCCCTTGTTGAACACACACCTCTCTAAAACCAGGGATGCTTCAGCATTTAGGGACTCCCACCTGGAAGTCATTTAGTGCCACTATCATCTAACCTCATTCAGGGCCATAGTATGGTCCAGGTACTCCTCCTAAAAACGGGCTCTGTTAAATCCTTTTACCTTCTGCCTATGCATGCAGCATGCAAGGACATTCATACCTCATGCACCAATACCAAATGCCACCAAAGTAAATTAAAACAATAAACATGGTATGATGAAAAGGCTAATTTCAAGATTTCTATTAGAGTGCATGATGTTAATCTTGAGTCCTCTTTTTTTGAAGCCTTTTTTCCTCTCCCCTACTTCAAGTGCATGGTGTCCCTGACACAGCCACAGGAGAAATTATTTGACTTCTGCAGACTGCATTGCTAATGAGAAAATTGTTTAGATTTATTACAACTTGATGGATATAAATATTCACAGCAGGATAAAACTGTTGAAAAAAAAAGTCTCATTTTCAGAATGTCCTGGGACACAGCAGGGAGCAACAAACAAATTAATTCATAAAAAAATTGACATTCGGAAAACATTTTTACAAGAAGGCATCTCTAGTAACAATTCCAATGTAACAAAAAAAAATTTGAAAAACCAAAATCCTAGACCACACAGGCATTCCCATTTTTCTTCTGAGGGAGTTAAGTCACAGAAAAAACACCAGCATGTGCAAAGCTCCTTCCCAACATAGAAGGATGGTTCCTGTAGTCTGAATGTTGCACTTTGAAAACAGAGGTTAGGGAAGGGAAAGAAGAAAGAGGAAATGTTTTGCGCATCCAGCAGCGCTAATGAAATAAGTATGTCCAGGGACCTGGCTGATGGGTTCAGGGAGACTGAATCAGGTTTAGGAGTTTTCATGGAAAAAGATACAGAGGTGACTGAGGACCTGACAAAACAGACTCAGGAATCACAGCTCAGTGAAACGGACAACGGCCTGAAGTGGAGCAGAGAATAAACAAGAAAAGGCAGAGACATGTACAGCTTTAGTTCTGTGTAATATCAAAGGTAGGACTGAATGCACTCACATCATGAGGGTTTTAACAACTGCAATCTATAAGGATCTACCCTAGTCTATTTCAATACACTCTAAATCTGAGCAGTACTTCCTGAGTTAGACTTTTTCCATGTTTTTCCAACTTTTAGAAAGTGGGAATTATGCCATGCACAAATTAGCAGATTTCCCCGTGAGATTTGGATGCACGAGCAATATGGCTGTGTTCACAGAGCACTCTGCACCACTGCAGTCCCTAAAAGCTTCAGAGGAATTTTGATACCCTCTCGCTGGATGTAGCAAAGTGGTGGATTTGGCAAACAGAGTGTGCGTGAAGTTTAGCTAGTCTAAAAATGTACAGCAATGCACTTGAACAAAAATAGTTCAAACTTTTACATAAGCTGATGGACTGCAACTGAACTTTTGTGTTCCACCAAGGGAAAGCCCTCTGAGTCACTACATGTAACTCAACACAGTCTGATGCCCTGAAGCAGGTGAAGCAGCCACAGTGTGCCCATGTGCTACAAACCACGCCACCACAATGATCCTAGGCAACGGGTTATTTTCTTCTATGTGTAATGAACAAGTCTGGGGCCAATGTACGGAGGCAGTCCCCCATACCACTTCCCCCTTCATAAACCAACATGGAGCTTTTCCAGGAGAAGCTGGAGCAGCCATTAGGGGCTGTTTGTCCCAGCTTAGCTTTTCAGCTTTTCACATGGAGAGACAATGCACTAAAAATTGCAATAAGCTGCAGGGTCAGACATCACTCTTCTCCAAATGCTGTTGCTTTCAGATTGCCTTCAAAAGCAGGGTGAGGAGCAGGGGAGGAAGGGATCACATTTTTTCCCTGTTTTCTGAAAGCCTACATGCAATGGGGAAGGGGTGAGGCTGTGAAAAATGCAGAGCACCTTGTGGGAGCCCTGCTCTGACATTTAATAATTGCTCGGGTACAGAATTCCTCCTATACTCCAGTGCCCTGTCCCACAAGGCTGAGTTATGTGGCAGATGAAATGAATGGGTAAGGAGGCATGAGGCGTCATATTCTGGAGACATGTCCATTCATGCATCAGGAGACCCTCTCAAATGCAAAGCTATATGGTGGGACTACTTCCAGCAAAGAGAGACGTGGGAGAGACACCCTTTAGTAACAACACAGCACAAACACCTCTCTTTCCTTCCCCATTCAGGCACAACACACCATGTATTTTGTTGTCTGCAACATGGAGCTTCCCAAGGCAGGGCAAAGACTGAAGCATCATGAATGAGGGAGTTGCAGGTGAGCCAGAAAGGAAGCATGAAGTAGCAGTCAAACATCCAAGTCTTGTACAGACCACAATGCACAACAGATCTGAGCAACATGTTCCAGAATTGCCAGCCCAGAGCCATTCCTGAGCTTGCCCATGCAGTTGTGCCTTTAACATGCAGTTTAGCAGTCTACCTGTGCAATGTTTTTGTCTCTGTCCCTTTTGACAGCTGAAATGCTTTTAACACTGCCTCTGTTTGTGTTCTGTTTTTAAACAAACAAGTTTTGCTGCCATACAAGACTAACAGCATCTTTCAACTCAATGAACCCCTGCAATTTGCAAGGCACAAACATCCCTCCAATCTGTCTTCATTGCTTGCTCCCCTCTTGCTGAATGGTGAATCTAAAGAAAATGCAGCCTGCACAGTCCCCATTACCTCTAATTTAAATCTAGCAACTATTTCAGGAACTTCATTTTTTCTGCCTCTTTGCCTAAGCTGTTAGTGACATTTGTAGCCACACACCCCTCCGTAATTAGAGTGCTTTTAAACTTCACATTTCAAGTGCCGCAGAAGGGGCAAGGTCTAGCGCCCTCCCTCCCAGTTCCCACAGGGTGCTATGTTAAGCACCACGTGAAGGTTCCCAGCTGATGGGCCATCCCAGAGGCCTGAGAATGCCTGTGGTCAGGAGAATTCCTCTTCCATCCACACCAGGCCCATGGCAGAGCAGGGACTTCTCATTCCTTGAAATATCAAGCACCAGCTATAATCAAAAAGGACAGCAGGATGCCAACCTCTCAGAAAATCAGGCTAAAGAGGCACCTCGGCAGGACCAGCTCTACCTGAACAACCTATAACAGGTACTTGCCCAATCTGTTCTCAGACACTTCCAATAATGTCATTTCCATACCCTGTCAAGTTACGTGTTTCCCGGTTCAATATTCAGGCAGCTAGAAAGCTTTACCTTAAACCTGTGACTACTAATTTTCCAGCAGATATGACAACAGGTTACTCACTTCTTTGCTATGGCAGTCTTTGCCACTTATGGTACAAATCCCAGTGCCTCTTTGAGGCATTTTTCTAAAACAAATAGGGATTTCAGCAGACTTATATCAACACATCTTAGGGTAGTCAGCCTATCTTTCGGTTTGTGGGCTATGCCAAGAACAAGCTCAGCGTGGAAACTGACCCTCCTTCCCACCATGGCAAGGAGTCTTTCAGGACAGGCAAAGGCATACCAATGCTGTGGTAAGAGCACTCCGTTCCCCAGGCTTTCCACAAACTGTTTATCAATGGCTCTAAATTATATTCCTTTAAAAGCCATGAAAGCAATCCCCTACCTGCCCTCACACACACATACCCACACAGAGGCTAATTCTGCCTATTTGTTGTTTCAGCATTTTTGAAAAAACGTTGCAGGAGATAACATTGCTGCCAGCATCGCCAAGTGACAGGATTTTATGACTTTCAGCATCGGCAGAAATCAGTCCCGATTTCAGGAAGAATACAGCTAGGCCAGTACCAAGGTTGTTTGAAAATCCCACGTTACAAAATCAATATTTAACACATTGGATTTCCTAGTGAGTCTTCAGAGACAAGTGTCTGACATTTGAGTAGTCCTGGGTCAATATTAATTGCACATAAATTCTCATCTGCATTTACTGCCACATTTCCGCAATTAAATTATAAAAACTAAATGAAATCTCTAAGCTTCATAGCTAAATCTGCATGCTAAGTTAATTAACACTGTAATGGAAACCATATAAAAACTAAGGCCTGTCTGATCCAAGGCCCATTAAAACCAGTGACAGTTTGATTATAACCTGAAGCAAATTAATATCCATGCAGCCTTGAAAAACTGGGGAGTGATGAACCGTTTCATAGATGTCAAGAAACTGTTTTGTATGGAGGCCAGCTGGGAGATCCTTTTGTGCCAATGTCAGCATTTCTGGCATCTACTGTGCGTGCACTTTCTGGTTTTCATGAAATGGACATGGTGTAGACCTTGCAATACACACTAGCAGCCTTGCTGTTTCCAGCTGTTCTTTAGGAGGCAATATGCTAAGAAATGTGCTAACCAGCATCTAGAGGACCAAGGGCCACCTCCAAATGTGAGGCTGACCTGCAAAGGAAGATGCCGACTTCCCTTCATCGGAGACGGGAGGTGCTGGGTACCAGAGGGTGCTGCAATCCGCCACAGTATGCTCCTCACACGTAAACGGCATTAGCATCTTTCTCTTATTGCCAAGCTGCATTTGTCTTTCAATCAGTCACCTGTTTTATATAACTTCTTAATGCATGACACTTCAGAGCACTTTCCAACAAGAACAACAGAAGCAACAACAAGATTAATACTAAAAGGAAAAAGTAGGGGGAAGCAAAAAGAACAAAAGCCAAAATTTTGGCTCAGTGTTTAAATAAGCAAGGTGAAGTGTTACTCACCATATGTGGCACTTAGACCTTTGTCGAACATAGCGTGTACTCATCTAACTAGCTTTGGCAAGGTAAGGAGTTTGTAAACTGGGCACTGAGGCACTGTCATGATCAGCAGGTCCCCAGAAGTGTCATGTGAAGAGCACCAAAGATGCCCTATGAGGATCCCACACTCAGAGGGAAAGAGCCCTCCAGGCTGAAAGTTAATTATGCACACAACTGAACAACAAATGATTGGATTCAAAGGCACAGTACTGAAAAAAAAAAAAAAAGGGAACACCTGGAATATGAATGAGTTTGTACAACTTGAACCTGCAAATGTGGGTTTGTTAGTCACAAAACCTATTAAAGCCAGCTTCAGAATATGGCAGGAGAAGTGTTGCAAAACTTAATATGGTTAATTGGAGTTAATTATACCTAATTATGTATGTGCCATATTGCAGAGACTTATCTCAAAACAAGTATGTTTAATAGCTACAAACAGCACGTATAATATGGAGCACTGTGATGAAGATTTAAAGAAAAAACATGTTACATAGGGACAACAGCAGAAGCAGACAGTGCCAGCTGCTGAACAGCAGCGACTGCTCACATCACCCCTCCGAGAGCACTGTCGAGGGGTGGCACTGGACTCCCTTCTCCCTCCAGACTCACTCACTGATAGACACCCACCATCTTCCTCCTTCTAGCCATGTCCCACAGAGGGCACATGGGCCCGACCACCCTGCTGCCCCCCTGCAGGCACAAACCCTCTTCACAGACAGGCACTCCAGGATCTGCAGTCCTCACAGGATAACAGAAAATATCGCTGCCAGTGAGACCAAGAGGGCAAAGAGGACAAGAAACACCATCCTGTCTCTGTCAGTGAGTCAGTCCTGCTCCAGGTGACCAAGGGAGCTGCGACAGATGACCCAGGTCCAGACGCCTCACAAAAGCACTACCTGATGTGCTGCGTCAGGAAAATGACGTATTTGAGCACAGCCACCTGGCCTGGGACTGCCAAGGAAGCTGTTTCAGGATCAGAGAAGGCAGTGGTTGTTCAGGAGGGCTTAAGAGAACAGAAAAAGACAAAAATCTCGCCCAGCACCCAAAGACATTGTTTCTCAAAATGGTAACAGTGGGATACAGAATAGGATTCTGATTTAGCAGGAGCCTTGTCAGGGGAAAGGGGAGTCAGCCCACACTCCCAGTAAGGAGTTGGAAATAACTGAGTCTTTTCAGGATTTTCAGCCCACCTAGCTGTGCCTTGAGAGATTGCTCGAGACAAATTATCTCAGCACCTCCCTAAGAAGCTGGTAAGGGCTGGAGGCTGCTTCAGAGCCCCTTACAGCAGTCTATATTGATGTAGTACCAACATCTCCTACGTTTAAGTGTTCAACCACCTGTGATTCCAATAGGAAATGGGTTTCGTGCTGGGTTTTGTGTACTTAAAACCATTCCTTCTCCTCCAAGGCACAGTCAGTGTACATGATGGACTCATATCAGCCTGTCTTCCCTGGCTGTAAGCTCCAACACTGCAGCTGGGTTTCCTCCTGCTCAAGAAAAAAGAATTATCAGTACAGCATTCCAGTTTTGAAACCCGAAACTTTGAGGGTTATTGCCATCAGAGGAGACCACTGCCTACCAAATGATAGCAAGAAGAGTTCACTTACAACACAGACCTATGCTGAAAGACAGTAGGATTAGATCTAGGGAAAGAACTGAAATCCAAGCACACTGGGATATTGCCTAACCAGTTTCTATTGAGCTATATGAGCTTCTTTCCCCATTCTAGTTCAAAGTTTAATATCACCACCTCACCAAGAACAGACATAACCACTTGAACATCCTTCAAGTAATAGGAAATAGCAAATCCAAAACTTCTTTCTAAGGGTTGACAGCATATAGCTACAAGGCTTTGGCCATGAATGTTGATATCCTGAGCTCTGGCACA